>VAHH01000902.1:0-18003 GCA_013357305.1 Radopholus similis | reverse complement strand
ATCTTTTTTCGTGCAACGCTCAAATCTTGTAAGATTAACATAGATTGTGATTTAGATTGAGATTTCGTTTCCTGCAACTCACCCATTATATGTATTATTAGTTATTACTTATTACTTACATATTACTTATTACGTTATTACCTTATTAATTATTAATACTAGGATTAATATTTTTATTGTATTGTAAATAAATTTGGTCGTGGAACTGGTTAAGGTCTTTAAAATATTTGCAAAAATCGCATTCTGCCTTGCCCTGCATTTTGGATCATTTTAGCGAATAGCGTTTGCGATTTGCATATGCCGAATATCGTCGATTGTGATTTTTCGTGATTATTGCCTGATTGCTGGTGAGAGGAAATCTGATTGCATCGAAACGAAAATGCTTTCTTCCACTCAATCGAACACGTCAACCGAATTATCCGAACAGATAAAGAACAGTGGAAGACATTTTACTGCTGGAGGAATTGCAGGTAGAATATTGGGCTGGCCAGACAAGTGAAGTGGGGAATGAACACGCATCCGTAATCTCAGGCATTATTGAGGTGTGTTTCGCACACCCCTTTGACTGCATGAAGACTCGGTTGCAGATTGGCAACTTTCGGGGTTTGGTCGATTGTGCCCGTCAAACACTATGTAACGAGGGACCCACAGGTGATAGTTGACTGGCTAAACAAGTTCTTTTTTGGCAAACAAGGTTTCTACAAGGGCCTGCTCCCGCCGATTGTGATCGAAACCCCAAAACGAGCCTTCAAATTCATGACGTTCGATCACTATGGACAAATGTTGCACCTAGACTCCCTTCCAACTTGGATGGTATTGCCTGCTTGCAATTTGACGGTCCGTTTGCACGTTTGCAGCGTTACTCTTTATCCGGCTTGTTCACTGGATTGACCGAGGCATACCTTGTTTGCCCTTTCGAAGTTGTCAAAGTTCGTCTGCAGTCCGAGCTCCACATTCCCCTGTCTCAAGTGCTTCTTGGTTTTGTATTTTGTTATGTCTAGCACTATTCGCAATGTTTCATTTTGCTAACAAGTGTTCCCCAGCAAAAGAGTTCGGTCACGGTGGCACGGGAAATCGCGCTCACACACGGCTGGGGTACTGGCGGACTCTATTTGGGCATTGGCGCTAATTTGTGGAGGCATGGCATTTGGAACTCGTGCTATTTCGGCATCTATCACAACTTGAGGTGTCCCTATATGTAAATTGATCAAAAGAGCGAACTCAGGACCCTGTTCAACCCGCAGTATCTGCCCAGAGAGGGATATTCTGAGAGGAATTTATCACTGCGCCTTTCTATCGCCTCTCTCTCTGCTATTTGTGCCAATCTCGCCAATATCCCCTTCGATGTGGCTAAAAGCAGGATACAAGGTTGTGCAACATATTTGAAATAGACCTCCGGCACCGATAAAATCTAATTTCGACTAGTTCGGTTAATTAGGTCCCCAACCATCGACTGGCCGTGTTTATCACACCACCTGGCAAACAATCAGGCTTGTCCAACGCCAGCATGGGTTTCTGTCAGTTTACAAGCGATTGCTCCCATTGGCGTTCATTTTTGGCCCCGGCGGGGGGATGATGCTGGTAGTGTATGAAGCGGTGTACGGATGGCTGCTCAAACACACTTGAGAATTCTGATCTTGCTGTCCCTTTTATAGTGACTGACTCCTTCACTAAAAAATAATCGGTGATACCTTTAGCCCCCTACTTATTGAAGACGCTATTTGTTTCAACTTTCAACATGTGTTGTAAATTTCCGTGGAAAACGTGAAAAATTATTGTAAATAAAGTTGCGGAGAGTGACTTTGTGAAACCACTCCAATTCAGGTATTTTCGTGTTCATTTTAAACTTTTAAAGCGAGCAAATGTGCTAGCCGCCTCTAAAATCGAGTTGATCTTTATCGAAAGCAAATGTTGGCTCTCACCGTTTCCGAAATCCAATCATTGCTGCAGGCGAGAACGTCCGCCATTCCCCCTCTTGCCTTCAGTTTCCGCCTCGATTGTTTTACAATGCATCATCACTTCAAATGTTTCCCAGAGAAATGTCGAGTTCTTCAGATTCCATGAGTCAATTTTGCTTTTTTTAAATGAGGTCGGCGGATGAATAAAGATGGCGCGTTCCGATAAATCTGTCGAAAGAAGAAGGGACCAAAGGCGGTAGACTGCGCATTGGAGTGCAAGGGGAGCCCAATCATCGTTGGGTTATCAATTTTCAATTTTCCTTCCATTAGGAGAACGTGATGAAAAATCAGATGATTCATTTTTGACTCATCCTCTTCGTACATAGTCTCCCTTATTTTTCTAAATTCACAACACAAGGGGCAAACAAGCGATGCGGAGAACACTAAGGCCGAGAGAGGAGAGAGGTCCCGCCCCCAAACCCCCCTCCCATTCCATTCCCTTCCTCCGCACCAACGCATTTTATATGTACACTCCCTTCTTTAGTCATTGCCTCATTTCATCGCCGGCGCCGGCAATGGGCTTGCGAGTCTATTATTTATTTCCTTCCGCCTCATCCTTTGAAATTCTCAAAATCTTGATGGTATATCCCTTTATCCAATTCACTCTCCCGGCCACTCACTGATGATCATTGTTGCCCCTTTTCCGATATATTTTGTGGGTTCCTCAAAATTCCTTCTTTCGGGAGCAACTCTTGGCGGACCTCCCGTGGAGAGCGACGGTCCCTCCCTCCCCTCGGTCCACTTTTTGTCTTTTACCGGCGCCGCCCAATTGGATAATCGGCGATGTCGCGCCACTGTCCTCAACAAACATTCCCCGCTTTCATTCGTTTGTTTTTGCGTTGCGCCTCCCATTCCTCCGGGAAATTGGCCTTTACCAGAACATCAACAGAGAGATTTGCTCCATTGGTCCTGCTGTCCGAGCAAAAGTAGTCCCATTAGGCGCACCCACAATCAGTTAATCAGTAGTCACCTACCAGGTCCACCAAAAACCCAGCTCATTTGCCCTTTGTCTTGCGCGTTCATCCATCAACCAACCAACGCATTCAGAGCAAAACAAAGGAGGCACAGCTAGCCATTGAGGGAGCCGGTCGGTCGGTGGCGAAAACGAGAAGGCGGTCACGCGAACAAAGCAATCCAAAAAATAGAGGAGTCAGGCAACGAAACAACGCGATGATGGCGTCGGAATCACGGAGAAGCCAGAGCCGGAAGAGGGCCGCCACGGCAAACGAATTGCCGGGAGTCGAGGTTGAGGAGCTGGACGAAAAAAACAACGACGACTTGGCCATACTTCGCCTGAACTTGAACTGGAGTGTGCAGGTCAGTCGGTGGGCGAGGGCAATGTTTTTGGAGGGAAATGTGTCCAGTGGCATCCGAAGTGCATACCTATAAAATGTGGTGAGAGGAATGACAGCAGTTGAACGCGGAACAATGGAATTTGGCAATATTAGGGGATTTTGGGACATCCCTCGACTACTCACTTCTCACTCCCAATTGCAGTGGTCCGGCACCTTTCCGATAGGCAAGGTCAGTCAGGAGAACGTGGCAAAGCGGCTGGACGCACTTCTCAGTGTGAACGCCGGACTTGGCGGCGGAGGGAGCCGACTGGCGGGCACTCGCGTTGTGCTCAGCGTTTCTGCGGACGGAGTGAGCGCACGAGCGGCGGACAACGAAAAGGTGGGCCAGAAGTCACCAAAAACTGTTAAGCTTAACATAAATATTATGTACTAAATGTTCGCTCTTGCCTGTCCCCCAGCCCAGTTCCAAAAGGGCAGGCCAACAAGGTTGAGCCCACACCATTCCCTCTTCCCTCTGCCAAATTGGATCTTTGGCGCTTGCGCAACGGGCGCTGGTTGGCTTTCGCCCCAGCCACTTTCGCCCAATTTGGGGCATCGCCCGAATAAATTCTAATTAGCGGTTTCGGGCCCTAAATTCGGCTGAATGGGGGAAAGGCTTCTCCCCGGCCAATTAATCCCGGCGAAAGGCATAATCATGGGCTCAAAGTGAAAGGGTTTCCCATTCGGGGAATATTTTGCCCTTTCCCATGGTGCGAATGCGGAGAAATTGGAAAATGCGGCCAATTTGGGAAACAAAACAGTTCTTCTCTCGCCTTCCCGTGCATTGTTTACTTCTCAAAATTGCGCAACTGTTCGCCCAATTGGGCTCACTTATCGGATTAAATCTGAATACACTCGGGGCGAGAAGTGACTGGACACCGAGGAGAAAGAAAGTGGTGGCGACGGCCTCAGCCCAGCACTCCCAAACAGCCAAACACTCGTTCATTCATATGGTGGTGCATTTGCACGCACTCAATCCAAAATGCCAACAATCAGAGTGAATGATGGGATGCAAAACACTTGGAACAAAATGCTCAAAAACAGTGCCAAAATAGGTACCTAGCACATTTCTTGTCAACGGGACTCGCCGAAAGGAATGGGAAGAGAGGGTTTTCGCCGAATTTGCATACTCGATTGGGCGAGGTGGAGTGAGTGGAGACGGCATTGAGAGGACCACAGGTAGTACATATCATAGGTAATCGGATTGAGGCAAGGGAACGGAAAGCGGAACGCCACAATCGTTTGAAATTTAACCCCAAAAACTTGGTGCATTGGTCGGCCCCTCTGGGTAGGTAATAGGAATTACGACATCCCATATTTTCTCCCTTTTCACTGGTCGTCCTCCCATCAACATCATCATACGTATCATATCATCAACATTCAACACCATCCATCCTCTGTTGTCCCTTTTTTCCGTTCGGCCCTGACCGACATTCTTCGACAGCAGCAAGGACGGGACAGGAACACGCACGGCCCCAGTAATCCCCATCCTCCCCAATAGGGCGGATACGCATTTGCGTTTGTGCATCAATCTCCGTCCGAACGCGTGACAAGTGCCAATTATGAAGTCAAATTGGGGAACAAATCGGGAGTTGTGGGTCCCAAATCTGCGGGGCACAGACAGAACAATTGGGCGTCCGACAGCATTTATGCAAATTTCCCTATGGCGCCAACAAATCCCTCACTCACTCAGTCGCTCATCTCCCCGAAGAGATTCCCGAGGGAATTTCGAGACTGTTGACTGGCCAAATCCGAATGCGGCATTTCGGCACGGCAAACGACTCGGGTAAAAGCCCAGTTGGCGTGCATTCTGCGCCATTTGGCCAACCATCCACTCCCACTCTTCTGTGGCACTGCCAATTTGTTCCCACAAAAACAAAGCCACTTGACACTCTCATGTATGCCCCTCCCTCCCTCGTCCATTCAATTGGGGCCAGCACAGCGGAGAGTGGACAAACAAATTGGGGCCGAACAAAAGGAATATTTTATGAACCAAGCACACATTGCGTATTGTTTTTGCAGACAATTGCTGGTCGGAACGACAGGATTGCGCTTGTTCCCTTTTTGGCTAACGCTTTTCTTCCCCTTCCCTTCCAAATCTCTCCCGGAGGACCGAACTTATTCGCACTGGCGCCTCTTCTTGCCCGAGATCGGCGATTCCCCGTTGCGCACATTGTCCATCGCGCCCATTCTTTGGCTCCATCCGCACAATCCATCAATTCAAAAAGTGGGAGGAAACAATGAATGGGCGATGAATATTGGATGTGCTGCCTCGTTCGGAGAAGGCGGCGAACAGAAAGGGGGCTGAAGCGATTTGGGCGAGCGGCGGGGATTGGCGAGTAAATTATCCGGGCGGACGCGATAAAAGGCAGAGGGGCGCAGCCACATTTAATGACGACTCCATCCCACCGTTTTAGTGCTGCGCAAGAAGCAGCACAGCCAGGGGAATGAGTGTTTGAATAAATCTGGTGAGGCAGTCGCAAGCAACAAGGCCCACGGAGAGAGGCATCAACGGGCATACACACCGTAGTCGCCAGTCACCTGTGGACAGTTCGAACAACGTCGGCCGGAGGAGAGGGAGAACAATCGTGGGCTGTGGTGTCGGGTTTCCGTTCCCCTGACAGGTGGACCAGAAGTTGTCCCTCCGTCCATTTCCCGCTGGGCAGGTTCAAATGGTTGACCGAACAAAAGGGGAACTCGACGATACTCCTCGCTGTTTGGATCGTATTTCTCGTTTTGTAAGCGATCTCAAAGGGGGAAAGGGCAATTTTGAAGGCAATGGGAGGACAAACAAATGGACAAATCCATCACAAAATCGACCGCCAAAATAAACTGAATCGTTCTACCCAAAGGGGGTTTGTTTGTACAGCGACGCACCACCGCGAAGTCGATCGCCCGATATGTATTTCTCGCCAAAAAAGGGACGAGACAGACACAAAACAAAGTCCACTGTTTGCGAGAATGGGCGGATTAGGGATTAAGATTAACCAACACCCAGTCCTCGGGCTTTTTGACCCGCCACTAACCCCTCTCCGGAGTCAATGCATTTTTGAATCGAGAAGGGCATTATTGGATTGTTGTGGCTGAACGATTGGCCGGCAGATGACGCCAGACTCGACCCTGGTGGCCTTTAGAGTCTTTTGTGCACTTGCCGCTTTGGGGAAATTCCTTTTCGGGCAATTAAATGGGGAAGGGGCGAGGGGAGGAGGAAGAGGAACAAGCGCAGAGGGGCAGAGGCAAGCCAATCGGCCAGCACCTGTTTCTCTAATTTGACGGAAGCAATCTGGGACTGAATAAGTGACAACGGCGGAAATGTCCGACAATCAGAAGCTGTGCCTTGGCATGTGTCTTCATTGGCCCTTTCATTCTCGAATAATTTATGCAAATTCCTCTACCCCGGGTGACCAGTGAGTGATGTCCCTCTCTTTGCTTGGAAGACTCTCGAAGAGCAGAGGGACATTCAAAAATGGACTCTTGCGCCCAACATGGATGGGTCTTCGTGGCGGCGAAGAGAGATTGATGCGACCTTCGAGGGTGGACAGGAATGTGCAATTTTGAAATGGAAGGCAACCAACTAGGACAGATGTTACTCGCTGTGCGCGAAAGCTGCTCTAAAGGATTGCCGAATATTGCGGGAGAATGCAATTTTTGATGAAAGAAATATATGTCGATTTGTGCATTTTGAGGTGCTGTTCCTGTCGCACCCGTTGCGCAAAGTGTGCTGTGTGGTGGGACGGGTGGACAGTTGTCAGGTGGCCTACATCACGCGGGAACCGCCCTCGCACTCCGGCAAGGACGTCCCCTACCGCAAACAGTGCCACGTGTTCCGCACACAGACGCCTCTTGAAGTACGTCATCGGCCGATCGATCCGACCGTCCAATTGATTTCCAGGTCGAACAGATCGAATCGGTGCTTTCCAACGCGTTCCAGCGCGCCCTTGGCCGACTGGGCGCTCTCGACACAATTGTGGCTGCAGCAGCTTTGTCGCCCAAATTCCGCGCCGTGACCACCACCACCACTACCAGCTCATCTTGTACGCCTCGTCCTTGCTCAGTTTCCTCCTCCTCTTTGCTCCAAGCCGAGTTCCCATCGCCAAAGAAGACGCCGAAGAAGGTAGGACTCTCGAAAGACAAACACCAAACAAGAACAACAACTAGGACGTCAAGCTGAATCGCCAGATGCGACTCATTTCCTCGTCTTCGTCCCTCATCCAGCGCTTATTCGGAACAACCCCCTCAGGAGTCACAGCACCCAAGAAGCAACTGGGCACATCGGCAAAGAACGGCCCTGTGTCGTTGAGCAATACCCCTTCCTCGACCGGTAGGCAAATCCAGACAGACCTCTCTGCATCCTTACCTCTGGTGGATTCAGCAGCTACAACGCATTCTTTCCACAGGTTTCCGCTTCCGGAAGCCGCGTTGGCCGCTCACTCCCTTCCGCTCCTCCGGTCTCTCGGCCACTCCAAAAAGGGTACCGCCTCCGCTGCCACTGCCTCGGCAGTTCTCCACTACCACGACGCCGACAAGGGTAAATTGGATTGAATGGGCGATAAATTGGTGACACATTTGCTGGCGCCAAATTAATTAGGCGCCAGTAGGGCGAGGCTTTAAACATTTGCCGACAATTGAACAAATATTAGATTAAATAATACCTCGAATATTTGTTTGCGCGGAATTAATGCAAAGATGACCTTTTCGGTTGCAAAAATGCGATTTTTATCGCTACGATGATTGATGGTGTTCAAACGACGAATGTATAATGCCATTATTGTATTTTTCAAATGTGTCCTTCAATGAAAACATCTAATAGATACTTATTAGACTATTTTTAGTCAATTGGCACTGCATTTGAGACGTCCAGAACACTGTCGTTTGATTTGGCGACGGCAAGGACTGCCCGATCTCAGGAACTTACATACGACGGCCGACTGTGAGAAAAGCAAAATGCTAGTTGGTTCACTGCATACTTTACAGCAAAGAGTGGTTGTATCCGATGGACGAGATGTTGAACGAGCTGGAACGGCTGGCCTACTTCTGTCGGCCTGGAGATAGGGAAATCGCGATGGAGCATTTGCGGAGAATGCCTGTCGGCCATTTCGTGCTTCGTCTGTCCGGCAGCAGAAGACACTGCCTGGCACTTTCGGTTAGAGTGGAAAAGGACGAGCAGTACCCCAAAGGCGTAGCGCACTTTTTGGTGCTCCAAAATGAGCATGGATTCCGAATCAGAGTCAGCAAAATACGACTTTTACGCATCAGGTTCCTAAATCCAGGGCTCCAAACGCTACTTCCAGTCTCTGCCTATGCTAATAACGCACCATTCGGTGCTCGCTGACCAACTGCCATGTCGCTTGCAGCTCTCAGACTGGCGATGGACCAGAGGCGAGTTGAGGGTGGAGAATGGGAGAAAGTATTTGATTCTCCCCTTCAGAGCCGCACACACTCCGCCGTCGACAAAGCAGCGGAGGGAGCACGTTGGCCGCCCTCAGGAGCAGGGAACAAACCGCCGCCGCTGGCGCCGGCCACCAGCAGTGGCCAGAAACGGCAAGGGTCAATCCCCCCTTTGGAATATATGTGTAGATACTTCTTTCTTCAGGTCCGTTGGCGGAGGCGCCCTCTCCTCACTGGAATATCGGCGGCCACCAGACTGAATAGCCAAACAAACTCCACGCTGTTCTCCTCAAAATCATCCACCGTGCTATCCGCTTGAATGTGAACTCAATCAAACCCCAAATGACACAACTACAACTACTCTTCTCCATTATATAAATAGTATTCGAAAAAAGGCATCACAAATGATTATATAATTCAGTGAAAGAATATGCCGTTTGGAATGGGAAATCATTAAAAATTTGGCAGCTATTTCACAGTTTGAGTGTTTTTAATTTTGTGCCAATTTGTTCTCGAGGGAACTCGCTTCTCAACTGAAGGATGCGGCGAATATCGTTCAGAGTCAGGTGCGTGCCGGGGGAAAGAGCTGAGGCGGTCGAGCTGGTCTGCAGGTGTTGCAGGAAATCGAGCGCCTCTTCGAGGCTCTCCGAGTTGAGAAGTGCGATCATCTTGTCGGAGAACGCTTTGTTTTGAAGGTCCATTTTGAAACATCCCCACTTGTGAGAGTCGCGTGCATTTTTCGCGAACATTCCACCCAGCCACCGAGGTGAGATAGGAACTCAGTTCGCGAAATTCTTTGTCCAGTTGGAGGGCGCCCAAACGGTTGAAACTGCATTTGAGCAGAACCCGTTCCATTTGCTGCACACATTCTGCCGCCACAACAGCAAGCAGGGCCTGCACAGAAAAGCACATAGAAATGGGGCGGACTGGAGGAGTGTGCCCGCCCTACCTGATAGTTTTCCGCCAACAGCATAGATTCAAACTGAGCCATCAGTCTGTCCAACTGCACAATGAATTGCGCCGTAAACGGATCGTTGAGTTCAAACTCTGCCAACTGCTCATCGTTTAGGCAGTGCGGCAACTCCAGAAAGGCTTCTGCGTTTGACTTCACTTTTGGACGAAATGCCGCCTCGCACAGTTTGCCTGTGGCCAGATTGGCGTGTTGTTCCAAGCGACGGGTAAAATCCTCAAATTGGGACATTGCATTTTCGAGTTTCTTTCGCTCCGTGTCCGATATCTAAATCGGCGATTGAATTCATCGTTTCTCGACTTCCCTAAACGCCAACCACCTGACTGAGGTGTTTCTGGAAGTCATCAGTGAGCCCAGTTTTCAGCGTGTTCACACTTTCCACAGATGCGCGCAGGTTGTTGAGTGATACCAGAAACGCGGCCCGCTGTCGTTCTGACCCCATGTCACTCTTTCCCTGCATCACATTGTAAGCACTCTGTGCCGTCTGGTAAGCGGCCTCAGCACTCCAGCCGGCAGACGGATAGCCAGACTATTTTAGGAATTGATTGATTATTAATGAGAAAAATGTAAACAGCAAAAGGCACTTTTATCGGAGCGCTGATGTATTTGAGGAAATCGGTCTCCAGAAGGGTAGCCCCGTTGTTTATCATCGCGCAAACACAGTCGACCGAGGAGGAACTGATCGAGCGGCGGATACTCTTGCGTACTATGAAGAATACGTCGTCCAACAGTGAGCTCGTCATCGCCCCGTCCTCCACGTTGTCCATAGCAATCGCTTTGTGCACCGACTCCGTCATGTAGTATTGCTCCATGAGCACGTATTTGCCCAGCAATTCCTTAAAATCGAGAAATTCCAATTCATTTACTCCCATTTAAAATTTGCATGATTTCACCTGCATTTTTGTGCTCAACCCTGAACGGTTCAACACTGTGTCCAACTTCCTTGCGCGTTCTTCTCTATGCTTTTTCGCTCTTTCCAGGTGCTCTCGTCGCAACTCCTCACTTTCAAACTCCATTGGCTCCCCGTCCATCCCCAACAACAGTTCCTCTTCGTCCTCTGCTGTCTGTTTAGCGGCATTTTCCTTGTGTTGTCCACTTGTCTTTCCTTTTTCGACGCCCCGATTGAGCCTTCGCTTCAGAAAACGCCAAAAAAGTTCAGCCCGTGTATGCATCAGCGTGACTTCAGACAGCAAGGAATCTAGCTCAATGGCGTCAATTCGATCGATAGAAGATGCCTGGCTAGTCCCTATGATGCTAGCGCGTGCATTGATGAGATTGCGTACCTTGATATTTGAATCTAATTTTATTAATTTTTTTGAAATGTGGGTTACCTGTCGTGCCTTCTCTTCGAAATTTCGCTTTTGAACAAATTCAGTCAGCACGCGCCCGCTTTGTCTGTCGCATTCTGGTTGAATAATTTCAATCATGATTAACAATTTGTCAGCGCCGTAGTAATTGCTAATGATAGGCTGGTGTAATTCAATGAGACGGGCGATTCCTTCAAATACTAGTGTCAATGTGTCTGCGTAGAGCACATTTTTCCGTTTGTCTTCTGTACCGCCAGCTCGCATTATTTTGTAATTTTGCTCGCCCATTTTCACGATTTGTGCGCATAAATGTACGCCGAATCTTTGCAGACCACTCGTGTGTTCGTTTATCAGAGGAAAGAGTTTGAAGTAGCGCTCCATCGAAGCAATATCCCCTGATGCTTTTGCCTCATCAAAGCGGCTTTCAAGGATCTGCTTCAATTCGGAGTTGGCTTCTCTTAACACTTCGTAGCTATTTTTCACGGAGTAGCCAACATCTAGCCAACGAAGCAGTTAATGGAATCTCAAATTTGTTTCGAACCTCGGCTTTCCGCATTGTCGCCCATTTTGAACACAGCTGTGTCAAGTGTCAGGAATCGGTGGATGTGACTTGCTGCTTCCTCATATTTCTCCCGTTTAATTGCCTCTTGCACCCCATTTGCACAGGTTCCCAGATCTCGCAAGTCGTTCACTCGCTGCAAACACTCCACAACCCGATTCTTCCCCAAATCGAGTGTTGCAACTCGTCCAGATATGCTCTGCGCTAATGCAGAGACTGTGTCAAGTGATGAGGCTAATTGACGTGCACTGACTTCCACTCGATCAAATTCGGAGTTAAGTCTGGCCACAGACTGGTCAAATAGACGCTGGAAATTGGAAGTATCCAACGTTTTTTCGGTCTTTCTCAATTCATCCTCTATTCGCATCATAATTTCTTCTTCCTGTTGATAGGCTATTTGCATATTGGAACGAATTTTGCCAATCAACTCCGCAAAACAAATAATTGCATTTTCCTCTGTTTCTTCCTCCTCTAGAATCCATTTTAATGAAGATTTGGCAGTGTTAAATGGCTAAAGTTATTATCATGGATTTTTCAAAATTTAAAAATAAAATTATACTATATCTGAAAAGTACCTACCTCTATGTTTGAAGCGCTGGGCATACGTTTAAATTAAAACAGTAATAAAAGTTAAAACAAATTAGTATCTGCCAATTAAATATGTTTGTAGGTATATAGGCCTGGCCAAAAAAATGTGCCTCCGAACTGAATTCAGCATTATGTGATATGAAATAGCAATTGTAATCAAATTTTTCACTATACATTAAATGGCCATCGATTCTTAAAATCCAATATATCGCCGAAAGAACCCCGTTTTCCCATGAAAGTTAGGAATATCTAACTTATATGGGTCTGGCTGGAAAATGCCCAAAACTTATTTCGATCGATTTCTTTTGTGTAAAAAGTCCCAATCTAACCAAATTAAGGCGCGGAAAAGCATTTTTACGCGAAAAAAATCGATTTGAAATTTTTCGAAAAACCACAGGGGGGACCCTTTTGGATTTTCGGGTTAAAAATTTTAAATTGACAAATTATAGCTCATTCGACGCGCCTCGACGAGCTGAGTCGAATGGTACCAAAATTAGGCCGATAAACTATGGGGCATTTTGTTCAAAATAATAAAATAAAATGGAGCTCGGAGACATTTCGTACCTATAATAAAAGCGAGACGTTTCGTACCGTACCGGAGACGTTTCGTATACCAGCAACCAGCTTACCAGCGGCTGAGTTCACCCGACATTTTATCCCAAATATATTAACAGCAATCATTCGTTTCGATAAAAAGTTTTGTTGATTTTTTGATTAATTTACGCACATTTTTTTGGCCAGGCCTATAACTGTTATATTTTTATTTTTTAATGATGGGAATGGGACATTTGCGCGAACGCGAAGCCTACTTATTACCTAGGCTTAAACTTTAGGCCTTTTTAGTTTTATGCTTAGGCTAAAATTATCCCGCTTCCGCTTTGATATAGGTACTTTAGGCGTAAAATACTAGGTAGGCTTTTTTATATTTTTATTTTTACCTACACTCGCAAGAATGGAAGAACTATCGCTTTCTACTCTTATTCCCCCCCCCCCCCTCACCCAGAAATAATTTGAAATCGCGACGCCGACGTGGTTGTGGTTTTACGACATTTGGGGCGCCAAGCATTCATTTTTTTGTTGCGACAGCAAAATAAATCAAATTGATAAATATCAAACAGAACCAACATCGGCACCAGGGCACCACAACCACATTATTAAGCCATCTTCTTTTTTTGGTCAAATAAATTTGGATGAAAAATCTTGATGACTGTGCGACAAATCAATGACGATATATCATTTAATCAGGCGATTTTGTCAGCCGGTACATCTCGACTTGTAGTTTGCGACTTCTTTGCGCATTGGTCTGCTCTAAAAACTAATAAATTGGTCTGAATATAAATGGTCGATTTTAGGTGTGGTCCATGTAGAGCAATTGCCCCAGTGTTCGAATCACTCGCAGATCGCTATTCAAAACAGACATTTTTTCTGAAAAT
This sequence comes from Radopholus similis, assembly GCA_013357305.1. NCBI lineage: Eukaryota > Metazoa > Nematoda > Chromadorea > Rhabditida > Pratylenchidae > Radopholus > Radopholus similis. Next base: position 4,466 of record VAHH01000902.1, on the reverse strand, counting down.
CGACGTAGATCAGTGTCATAGTAAGCATTCAAAAATTTATTCATCCATTTATGATTCGAAATCACACATGGCGGCTATATTACTTTTGGTTTTTGAGGCTTTTGCTCCCTTGGCTTTATTTGATCTGAAAAATAATGCCTTTATTCATTTATTGTTTTCCAGACACTTGTCGGCAATATCAAGTTCGTGCGATGCCCACATTCATAGTTATCCTCAACGGAACTGAGATTAGTCGAGTGCAGGGTGCAGATCCGGATTCGCTTGAACGACTAATTGTCGATGGAATTAGTCGAATACCAGGAGGTAGTCAAGAGAGTAAGAATACTGGAGAACACGTCGCAAATCCTGTTGAGAGAAAATGGCTAGAGAGATTCGTACCTTTGACACAAAAAGTAAGATTTACTTTAATATTTAGTTATCATTACCATGGCGATCAAATTTAATCTTTTCAGATGCAGATGTATGAAGATCCTGTCAACCAGGCACTTGCACTTTCCTTGATCCCGGAGGAGGAACTTCGAAAAAGTTCAACAATCGACGGAAACGTAAATCAGTACGAGCTGGCTAAAGGATTGCTCGCCTGGTTCCACAACTTCTTTACCTGGGTCAACCAGCCAAAATGCGAAAAGTGCAACATAGATACAATCCCCGGTTTATATTTACTTGTTAATTTATGCAACTTTTAATTGCATTTAGAGGGTGGTGGCGTCCCAACAGCTGAAGAGGCGCAAGACGAGGCAGACAGAGTAGAAGTGTATCGATGCAAAAAATGCAGTGAACAGATTCGTTTTCCGCGCTACAACAATCCAACCAAGTTGCTGGAAACGAAGTTGGTTTATTTTTAAATTCATTATTAAAGAAATTAAAAGGAAAGGCCGTTGTGGGGAATATGCGAACTGCTTTGCCCTATGCTGCCGCGCAATGGGATTTCAAACTAGGTTTTTCATGAAAGCTGATCTTACGTCGAGATTCCTGCAGATGGGTAAGCGATAACCTGGATCATGTTTGGGTGGAAGTCTACTCCGATGATCTGCAACGCTGGCTGCACTGCGATCCGTGCGAGAACATTATTGACACACCGCTCATCTACGACAAGGTTGTTTGGTTGATCCTTCGGGAAGCAGCTTCGCCTCTTTTTAGGGTTGGGGCAAAAAGCATGCCTACGTTTTTGCGTTTGCGCTCGACCATATTGCCGATGTGACGTGGTATAGGAGTTGACTGTCATTGCATTACAAAATAGCTATTGGTTTTTATTTCCATTAGGCGTTATCATTTCGATCATCGTGCAGCAATGAGTCGCAGATCCGAAGTCAGAGAACCCGTTCTGCGGAATTTTATCAATGTCCCATATACTTACAATTATGCATTTCTATTTGTACGAATTTTAGAAATTGAACGCCCGTTTGGCAAAAACTTTGACAGAGCAACACGTGGAGAGAATCAAAAAACAGCAATTGCGTGAATTGATTGAATTTCTGACTCCACACACCCAGTTACGCGATGGAACTGAAGCTCAAAACCAGGGACGAAAATCGGGAGCTGAGGAGTGGAAGAGGGCACGTGGCGAAATGAAATGAGATTATTGGTTGGGGGATTTATTTGAGGTTCAAGACACTAGATTACTGCTAACTTCTCTTATCGGCATAGCAAATTTGAGAAAAATGTAGTCGCTTCTATGTGTTATATGTAAATGTGTAAATGAATGCCTTCTTTATTTGTAAATATTGTATAATTTTTAAACGACATTTTTAAATAGTAATTCGGAAAAAATGAACTCGACTACAACTGAATTAAACGGACCATTACAAATGGAAATTGATTCGGCGGAATCTAATGCCGATACATCCGGGGAGACGATTGAAAAACAGCCTAACCCCTTTGATGATCCAGTTCAGCGCACAAAATGCCTCATTCAATACATTCGTTTACGCAAACAAGTGATTTAAACTAGCAATATAGGCCTTAAAATTAAATTCAGAGAGCCGAAGCGGAGCAAGCGAAGCGAAGTGCGCTGCGAAAGCAAAAGATGGATGAGCATGCGAAACTCCAAAGTGCACGCGAGGAGAAGTCAAGTGCTGAGGCGGAAGAGCTGGAGCAGTCTAGAAAAATAGACACACTCAATCAACAGCGACATCAAGTGGTCACAACGTGAGCAATTTCAGAAAAGTATTCTCCTGAAAATTATTTTTAAAATTTAGCTTGAAGACAATAACTGCCAGGGAAGCCGAGCGGAAAAAGAAGCGAGAGGAGGTCAGCAATCACGATTGGTGTGGAATATTTAATATTTAGCAAGAGCGCCATCAGAGGGTGCTGGCTGCTGCCGCAGCGGCTGAGGAACAGCGCCGATTGACTGTTTGCGAGCGATTAGAGACATGGTTTAGTATAGGATTTTTAGCAACAGCAACAGTCCATGGCCCAAGATTATTACAACCAGCAGTTGAGAAACACGATTAACACCCTTCTGGGATCACCGGGAACGGCCCTGGGCACTGGAGGTCATTGCTAGGTACGCAGCATTTCATTCTTCCCTTTTCTTCAGTACATTCGCTGATCTCTCAACTGCTTCTGCCGAGTCCCACTGCAACTACGACTACCGGGACCAGTCTGCCTTCTAGCTCTTCACTGATGGCGGCAGCAGTTGCAGCCCAACAGCAGAGACAGTTACCAATTCAATTGAAGAGATATTTTTATCAGACATTTGCCTCTTCCAGGTTGAATACATACGGATTGGCGCCCTCAACCAATCAACAATCTGCGTCATCACAGTCACAATTGCACAATCAACAGCAGCAGGTATACTTAGACTAAAGCTAAGCTGATCAAGTGCCACTTTTAGATTCAAAATGCGGTCAGTCAATTGCTCCGTAATTTCCCAAACACGGCCTCTGTTGGGGTCGGCAGTAGCATGGGAACGACCATTTCACCTTCCCTTGCGCATTTTCAAACATCTGCTCCACAACAACAGCTTGATTTGCAAACCGTAAAAATATAATAAAATTTGTAGGGATTTCTAGGGAAAAAGATCATTCAGCAGTTGTCCGCAGCTACAGCACAACAAGTTCAAATACCATCATATCCTTCGAACTTGAATATTCAAGCACTCGCTGCCGCCGCGGCAACAGGGTTAGGCGGCAGCGAGATTTTACCCTCCCAGGTTAACGCTGCAACTGCCGGTCTGAATGCGTCAGCCGGTATTTCACCGGACATACTCTATTCTCTATTGCTTGCTGGAAATGCTGGGCAAGTCAAGAATATGTATACTTTGTTGGTTATACAAGGATTTTAGGATAAATCCTGCAGCACTGACCTCGCATCTCGCCAATGTAAAAGATTTGAACAAACCGAAGTGAAAGACGACGGCAAAACATTTTTTTCGTTCATTAAAATATGAGTAAGATTAGATAAAATATCTTGGTTTTAATTTAGCATATTTAGAGTCTACTGTAGTGTTCTTATTCTTATCGACGAGCAAGTAAAACTGAATTCATTTGTTTTCGCCAGATTTTGACTTTTTTATGTGCAGGCAAAAATTTGGGGCTTTTCTATTGGTGCAGATCAATTTTAGAAACTTTTTCCTGCATCGTAGGCGAAATTTTGAAGCCTTTCTCGGCAACACAGTCCAAATTTTGCCAAATTTGAGCGATTTATTTAGAAAAAGAACAAAAAAAAAGTACAAAATATGGGTTATGTCCAAAAAGTACAAATCGAAACCCTGGCATATCTTTTATGCTGTTAGTCTCCTGAGTAGCCTGCGATCTTTAGCCGCACGCCACGTCCGCCCAACAGGTTTGCTCCGTGAGCGTAAGCGATGATTTGTCCCCAGCAGCCGCTACAGGCTGCACCTCTCGTCAGCGGTGACAGGCTCATTCGATAACCAATAATGTTGGCTATTTATTAAAAAAAGTGTTTATTCGAAATGGCCGATCAATCCTTGAGTTATTATGATTTTTTTGGTACTCCCCTATTTCCCCCTGGCGAGCGGCGAGCAGTCGCTGAATCTCCCTCCTTTCATTGTACCCAACTCTGGTCTGAGGGGATTTTCACTTCTCAGTACCTAACGGTTGCAGTTGCAGCATACATATAAGAAAATGCGAGGTGTTTAATTCTGTACTACGTTTTTCACGTATTTGGTAGGGAATTAAACATTGCGAGGTGTTTAATAGAGATCGGAGTAACCGGGTTTACCGTATTACGGCATTTTTACGGCTTTTTTACGATACGGTTTTTTAAAAAGCCGTAAGGGAAGCCGTAATCCGTAATTTCAAAACGCAAGATTTTTTCGAAATTCAATCTTTTTGTGCTTGATTTTGCTGTTTTCAGCCGTTCCTTACACAAATAGTAACGGTAAATGAACAGAGAATTTAAATTTAAACTAAAAGTCATTGGGTGAGTTGCAGGAAAAACGCAATCAAAATCACAATCTACATCAGCTAAACAACAGATTAGATTACAGATTTAATTGTATA
>VAHH01000901.1:0-18027 GCA_013357305.1 Radopholus similis | reverse complement strand
GGATCGGGATTGAATCCCGATTTTCGAATCCCGGTCAATCCCGATCCCGAAAATCGGCCGGGATCCCGATCCCGCTCAACCCTATAAAAAAGCATTCACATTGTTTTTGTGAAAAAAGAAACATGAATAAGTATAAATATTTTTGGTAAAATTGGAATCAGCAATATACTTATAAGTTATAATAGTAATTGACGAAATTAAGTATGGAATTGACGAATAACAAATAAGAAATAACAACCCATTGAATAATTCTAGAACTTTGATATTGAGAAACTGTGCAAACAGAGGGACATAAACGATGAACGATTTTCCTCCTCAAATTTAAAAAATCTTACAATTTTAAATTTTAAATGGAAATAAGAAAAGCGGATAATGTTTTTAGTTTCTTGCATTTTTAAAAATTGAGACGATTTTAGTCCACAACAATTCGCTTCCCCAATTCTGACTACAACTTAAGTGTGGGGTATTGCTGCGCGATTTGCGTCTGTCCACTCCCATTTGTTTGTTTGCTCTTCGCGCGCTTCGTTTCCCCACTTGAGATGAGCTCTGAGCCCACTCTGTCTGTGATGAGAGTGGACTCTGTTTTGCACTCTTTTGTCTTCCAACGCAAAAGTGACAGAGATAGAGAGGTCTACCGGAACGTAGATCGTCCAAATGGCCACCATCCATTCGTCACTTTATTAAAGTGTAGCTGGTGGGCCTCAAATCAACCTAAGGTCCGATCAGGCAAATTGGAGATCAGTGCTTAGTCGTGCACTGACCACGCTGATCAATGTTGGAATTCATATAAAAATTGAACTCAAAAATCGAACATTCGACGCAGCTCAGATTGACATTGCACATATGTGTGGTTTTAGCACAGTGATTTCAAATGGTCATGAGTCATGAGATCGTGAGAAAAAAGTGCTTTGCGAGTTGCGACTTGCGAGGAGTTTGGCGGGCAATAAAGACTGGAAAAGGGCCGCGGTGGTCCAAAACACTTGTTGTTGTGGACGCGACAAGCGAAGGACAAATGGGGGCTTACGACTTGGGGCCAACTGGGGAGAAGTGGGGGAGGAGGAACAAACAACAAACGCCCTCTTTTGCGCTCTGCCCTGTTGACGGAAGAGCACCGCCAGCGTCCAACAGAGAACAACAGACAGACGGACAGACGCTGGGGGACACCTGCTGTGGCCGCTGCCCAGCCGCAGCCGCCGCGAGAGCCCCAGAGAGTGACCCCTCAGCAGAGGTGGCTGGCGCGGCCCAAACAGCCAGCGCCTGCCCCATTTGCCTTTGCCCCGTCCACACTCGAGAGCGGCGGTCAAGAGTCTCGCCGCTCGTCCCACCGGTGACGAGTGACGGGCGGAGAAGAGGGAGGGGTCAGGCGGAAAAGGTGGACGGATGTCTAAGCCTCTATGTGCAGTTGGGTCAGGCTAAACCCCTAAAACAAGTGTAAAGGGGGGAGGGACAGACAAGCTGAAACAAACTATGACGATTTGTCTTTGTGTGCCTGATATCTCACAGATCTGCTGGGCGATGGACAGCCCGCAGCACAGAGAACAGTAACAGCAGGCGGGGAGCGATCCGATGATTTATGGCTTTATTATTCGCGCTCGGGAGAACCGAGACAGGACTGTAAAAGGGCTCTTATGAGCGCGGAATGCGCGGCGCATTTGCATTTAAGGTTCAAATTTTGGAAAATATATTGTTAAATTTGAATCGTGTAAAGTGTTTTTGCGCCCGATGCAAATCAAATTTTGTATTACAAGTTATTAATTATTAGATGCGTTTCCATTGCCGAAGGTTTAATTAATCAAGCAAATCAAAAGATTGTGATGGATTCCTCCAATTGTGAGTAAAATAATTTGGGTTTGGACACAAAGAAAATGTCTAACATTTAATTGCTTGTTCAAAATTGGCATTTGGGGCGCAAACCATTTGAATGGTTTGAATTGTGGAAATTCCAAAAGAAATGCCTAATTTTGACTCAGGAGCATGAAGATGCGGCGCATATTTAGAATTTAGAGCAGACGAGACTGACTTTGTTCTCTCAGGTTTCACTGTTCCCACAGTCAGACCAATTGCATGTGTGGAACCAACCATTCATATACCCATTTTCCCTTTTGGGCGGGCGGCACATCAAAAGGCGCCACACGGGGTTATGGGACCAGTTGACGTCCACAATTAATCACCAAATTAATATTATGAGCTGTGTCTTTTGGCGCGGAAAGGTGTGGGCTCCTTTTGGCAAAAACCCCAAATGCACCAAACAGTCAGTCATTGGAGAAAAACATTTGTTTGGGCCCCAAAGTGTTTGGGACCAAAATTGTTCGAAAAATTATACATTTTCGCGGGAACCCAAATTCGTCAGGAAAACATTTTATTGCGAAAACCACAAATAAAATAATAAATTGGAATTCGTGCCGAGGCCATTTTTGCAACATTTTGTTCCCACGCCCACTCACTTTTCTGCCTTCACAGTGCACAACGGCGCATTCGATTGCTGCTGATCCGAAGGCTGCAAAAGGTGGATAATGAATCAATGAAATTGAGGAAAATATTTTTAAAAGGGGACCCAAATGGAATAACTTCATCAAAATGTGCTTCAGAGGTTCAGAGGGTATTTGGTTTTTAGGCTTTGAGCAGTGATTTTATGTTGTCGATCAACATTGACCAGTAGGGAGCGGATTTTTAGGAATTGAAAATCCCAAAATAGGATCCTACAAATCCTAAAAATTCACCCCCTCGTGATCAGTGGTGATTAAAAATTGTCATTTTGTCCCAAAAAGTGGACTTCTAAGCCCCTTTCATTGTTCCAAGTTCCAACTAAATATTCAAAAATCTAATATTTCATTGGAAATTGAATTAAAATTTCAACACTTACGCCATTTGGGCTCGTTTCGTCATTGTCGTCCAGTGTGATCACTTCATGCTCCGTTTGCACCGGAGGTTTGTTGTCCGAAGAATGAGGCAGCCATTTGCCTCGACCCAGCTCGCCCACAAACTGCAAATCGCCATCCTGCTGCCGTTGCTGTTGACTGGTGGAGGTGGATAACTGCGGAATTTGGGAATTGGAATCAATTGGAGGTTGAATGGATGTTTATAATGGGAATATTTATGCCCACAGGTTATACCCTAATCAATAATCTTGCTTCAGTCAAATTTGGGACTTCTATCTCAACACCAGAAAAAGTAGACGAGTATGGCCATTGCCTCAAAGATTCCTTTGACGTTCCGGAGGGTTTTGACCCCGGCTTTTCCAAAAATGAAGATAGAGCATAATTTTTTAGGATAGGCTCCCTAATCATGTTTCCGCTTGGTCCCCAAATTCGGAATTTTATCTCAAAAATTCGAAGTTTTGACTTTGGTCTTTCATTTTTCGAAAGTACCTGTGACCAGTGTTGTGACTTCGTACCTAGAGCTCGTACTCGTACTTCATACCGGGTTTCCAAAATCGCTAGTACTCGTACTCGTACTACGAGTACGAGGCCAAAGTACGAGTACGAGGTCACAACACTGCCTGTGATCTTACGGAAGGCTTTGGCCCAACTTTTCCAAGACTACATTTTTTATGTTTTTAACCTGTTGAAGCTTGCACGCCAATTCGTTGGCCCTTTTCCGCTGCGCCTCTTTGCCCGCGCGCTCCTCAAGCAGTTCGTTTTCCAGCTCAATCAGCTTCTTCCTCAGCTCATCGCACTCAATCTGATGTTTCTTCTTCAGCTCCTCGCACTCAACTCGAAGCTTATCTTTCATGACATCGAGCCTAAAAACCATCATTTAATATTAATAAACCAGATTAGGTTCAGGTATGACTTAATCACTGCGATCAGAATCATCTATATTATTAACATTTTAAAAATTAGAAAGTGCTAAAATCGAATCTTTAGTTACCCTTTTCTCAAAATTAAGCTGGTATTTATATTTTTTTGTCCAGCTTTTCTTTAACTTTTTTGAATATGCTCAACAAAAAACATCGAACTTGAAATGTTAGTCGCAGCCCAGAATTCGAATGAATGAAAAATGCTTACTTTTGTTGCAGCTCTTCGGCTCTTTCCTCGGCCTGCTCCTTCTGCGACTCAAGTTGGCGCCGAGCCATGGTCACTTCTGCAAGCGGAGACTTGATCAATGTTCGGACTCCAAAAATGTGAGGCTCAAATCCATTTCGGGTGTTTAATCTTGAGACTGAGAACATTACCATTTTAATTGGACGCCTAAAAGCCTAAACTGCATATGACAAATGCCAACCGTTTTCCGAGTTTGCGATTTGTGCCGCAACAAGTGCCTTGTGCGCCGCCAGTGCGCTCTCCGCCTCAGTGGTCTTGACAATCTGTGCTGCCAGTGCACACTCCGCCTTCGCTTTCTTGCTGATTTTGGTTCCGCCAAATTCCTGAAAATTTCTCTCTTAAATGGGGTCCTTTACTTTATATTAAAGTAGCTTTGGGAATTATCTGGCCGATTAAAATTTCTCTTGGCCCATATTTGTTTTATTCGCATACCTCGAGAGCCGCGTCTGTTTTGTCCACTAGTTCCTCCAAATCGGCAATTCGGCTACTGGCCTGCGCCATTAATTTGTCGAAATCCATTTTTTTCATCTGCACTTTGGGTGGCTTCAACGTCCTCTTTTTTGATTTGCTCATAGTTCTCGAATTGTCGTGAATTTTAAGTGATTTCAGTACTGAAATGCCTTGTGTTATTGTTATTGATTAAAACTGCTATAACAAACACACGCGATCGGATGTGTTCACTTTGTTAAGCTGAGCACTTACATATTAGATATATTTGAGGATTTAAATAAATATCATTTTCAAATAATACATAGAGTATTCGAACTGATTTTGAAAAGGATTTTCCTTTTTCCCATGCCAGATAATTTATGCGGCGGAAAGGAGGAAGGAATTTAAGAAGTAAGAACGAACAAAGAAAGGACGAAAGGACTCAAAATAAAAGGGAGGCATTTGACGACGGATCGATTCATTTTTCATTTCATCGCCAGATGTTTCATCCTACCGATTTTATATCGAAACTTCGTGTTCCTACAATTTTGATCATGTTAATTGCTTTTGATAAAAAATAATGCTGATTTTTCGACATTATTGACACCCGCTTGATGAGGCTAATCTAATATAGGTATCATTTGATAGGGAATTCCAAAAGCTATCAAATACCAAAATCGGTTAGCATAATCCCGATCATGGTCAGTCAAAATCGCTGGGGTTAAAACGTCTGGCGATGAAAGCTACGCCGTTTGATGATGGTGACTTGAACTTGATGAATGAAAGACGAAGAGGTGGTGCGTTTTGGCTGGAGTTATGTAGTCTCTATCTCTCTATCTCTAGCGGCGTGTTGCCATATTTCTGCGCCAATATTGAATTTATTCAACAAACGCATGCAATGAAAGAATAGAGGCCGGGACTCCCACTCCCACCCTACTCATCAGCTCATCACCACCCAACTCAGGCAAAATTAAATCCTAAACCGCTTCCCATTCCTTTTGCGAAAGTAAAACGATTCTTTTCTTTTGCCTGGTGATGAGTTGGACAGGTGATGAGTTGGTTGGTGATGAGTAGGGTAGTGATGAGTTGGGTGGTGTATAACCTATAAGATATAACAATAACAAATAAGAAATAAAAACTAAAAAGTAAAAATAAACGCCTAAAGCCAATTCCCAATACCCTAATAGTTTACTACTTTGTACCCATCATTCCATCAATCATACATCTACATCTATGCCGAAACGGCCGCGTATGTGTATGGACAGTAGAGGTTTGCAAATCTTAATCAAACATTATAAAAATACTATATTTCCGAGTGCTCTCAGCTAAAAATCAAATTAAAAAACTGAATTTTACTACTTTCTATGTGTTTTAAATTTTAATGTTTCAAGTCTAAAAAAAGCGATCCGATGTGTTTTTGGCGGTTTTGAGTTGGATCGTCAATCACATTTAACGCAAACATTATTCAGATTCGGCGGACTCTTCTGCTGATTCGACTGTTGACGCTGCTGTCCTACTGCCGTGGCTTTTCACGGCGAAGTTTGTCACATACGCGATCCACCGAGATGGAGAGGAAACTCCAATCAAAACGTTGGTTTTCCTTGAACGGGCTGAGGACCGAGAAGAAAATGATCAAGAAGAAAAAGAAGAAGAATCGGACGACGAAATGGAATTGGATCGAGAAGAGCCGGAGACACAGACTGCGGAGGATGACAGGGAAATTGAACAGATGGAAGACGAGGAAGAGAAGGATAGCACACAGGACGAGGAAGAGGAGGATAGTTTGCAAGACGAGGAAGAGAACGGTGAAGTTGAAGATGAGGCGGTAGAAGAAGAGTTTGATGAAGATGACGAAGAAGAAGAGGAAGAGTTGGAAAGTGAGTATGAAGAGGAAATTGAGGAGGTCAAAAAGGAAATTGAGGAGGTCAAAAAGCTGCGCGTCTTCGAAGAACACGAGAACGGTTTCCTCAAACAACAGTGTGACCAATTGCACGCCGAACTGTTGAGGGAGCAGCAACACATGGAAAAGATGATGAAACCCATTGCTCTGCCAAAAGTGAGTTCATTGATGTACTGATTCGAACCACCATTTTTGAATTTCGCCAATTTTGGCTACCGTTTTGGACTCTGCAGCACCAATTTTTGACTGCAGACCGTCCATTCCCCCCTCCATTCAGGGTCTAAAGTTCGGCATGAAGCTGAAGACGCACCAGATTCGAGCTCTCAATTGGATGCATTGGCGCGAGAATGGGGCCGGAGAGAAAGCATTGCGTGGGTTAGGCGGAATTCTGGGCGACGAGTGTGGCCTCGGCAAGACCATCACCATGTTGGCGCTTGTGCAGCACTCCAAACAAAGAGGTTTATTTGCACAAATACTAGTCGGCACCAAAGATTAAGTCGGTATAGTGAAAGCAGTTTGAGCCGAGTTATGACGTGTTATAAAATTTGCAAAACCATAGCCATTTTGGGATTTCGGATCAAAAAGAAGTTTCAAATCGACAATTATAATAGCTCATTCAACGCATTCGACTAGTTGAGTTTGAGTCGAACGATACAAAATTAGGCCGTTCAAGTGTTTTTAAATTTTCGCATTTTCAGAATATAAACACAGCTCAGCTGCTTTGGGAAGTGGCCTTATTGCCAGCACTGCCACACTGGTTGTTGCGACCACCTCGCTGATGCAGAACTGGACGGCGGAGGCAGAGCGCATGTTCGAGGGACTGGACGTGTTCATTTTCCACGGCAACAGCCGCCACAGCGTTGGCGCCGACGAGTTGGTTTTTGCTTAAAACCTATAATCTAAACTCAAGATCCGAATTCAAATAAGCATTAGAGAGAGATAAGTTGGATTTTTAGTTGAGGACTGACTATGAACGCCTTGTTTATAAAGCTAGAAGATACACCCGAAAGTGATTGAATAGATCTATAGAAGGCTCTACAAAAGGCATTTGGTGGATTTAATTGACTGATTGACATTTTGGGCCAGTTTATGGCCAAAAACTTCAAAATTCCTCAGTTTCAAATTTTTGCCATAACTTGTCAAATTTTTGGTCAATCCATTCGATAGAGATCACTCTGGCTTTTCAATGACGTTTCTTAATGACCACAGTGAAACTAAGAGCCTATAAGATATGGTGACTTGTGCGCAGAATTTGACCATGATTCGACATCTGAACTGTTTGTTTTTGTGTAAAATGCTATTTTCCTTTCCGGCTATCCTCCCACGACGTGGTGGTGACCAGTTACAATGTGCTGATTGCGGAATTTGCGCAACGCGACGAGGCCAAGAGCAAAAAGGCCGACCGACTGCGCCACGTAAGTTCCCAAATATTTCTCTGATCATGCTGAGAAAGAGATGAGATAAATTTTAACTAAGCGGACTATAGAGACTAGATCGATCAAGAGACAGACACAATTTTTTGATAAATCTGATTAGCTGTTTGAGATAAATTAACGACCAAGCCGGTGCGGAACTGGTCAGGGGACCGTGCAGTTCGGATCAAATCACCCAGAAATGTTTCCATCATCGCTCTCTTTTGACAGATTCCCGACGACATTTCGGATTCTGTTCTCGGCCAGATCCACTGGAAGCGCCTCATTTTGGATGAGGCGCACCACATCCGGAACGCGGGCAACCTGGACGCGACGGCATGCCGTCGGCTGGCCGCCGACCATCGCTGGACCCTGAGCGGCACAATCATCCAAAACAGCAGCCGGGACCTGTTCTCCATCTTCCGGTTTGCTCCAACATTTCTTTGTGACTCAATTCACGTCAAAAATGAAGAAAATTTAAACGAACCTGATACGATTTTCTGGTTCTGGTCAAACAAAATACTTGATCATATTGACCAATGCGTGAACAGCAAATCAGATATTGAGATCGGTATCCACGCCATATTGGGCCAATTGAAATTATTATTGAACTGATAAAAAATGATATTGATCAGTGTTAGTATGTTTTTTCGGAATCAAGAAAAGTTTAGAGAACGGTATAATGTAAGGAAGGAGAAGAACAACAGACAGAGGAAGAAGGAGGCAATGGCCTAATGGTTAAACTCCCCGGTTTGGAGCGCAATGATAGTGGCCTTGGATCGAATCCAGGCTGAGAAGACCTTTTTCCCTTGATGGCTATTGCGAACGCCCGCAGCAGCGTCCCGCTTTACTATAATCAATTTTTCAAATTTTTCTTCATTTAGCGGGAAAATGCTTTCGCATCAAATCATCCCGTGACCTCTCATTCAGATTTCTGCGTGTGAAGCAGTTTGCGCTCGAAAACGAGGCCAAGTGCCGCTCTGTCTGGACCCGCTTCTACAAAACGCAAAGTGAGGCTTTTCTGTGCAGATAAATTGGCCTGCAGAATTTGGATTTCGAGTCTCGGGTCTCGGCCAAGAAGGAATATCACTGTATGATATGTCTAGGGCTAAAATCACGTAATCTCGAAGAAACATCTTTTTCCCATATGTCATCATAAAGCAGTGCATTGGATGTTTACATAGATTTTTCACCAATTACTTGATTTTTATAGTAGAACCACTCAAAATCAAAGCTGCTTTGATCGGGACCTAGTGACCTAGAAGGGCGCAAACAATTTCCTAAATTAGTAACAACTGTTATGCATTGTTTTTTCAGAGAAGGGACCAGACGATCGGCTCCAAGTGCTGCTGAATGTGATGATGCTGCGGCGCATGAAAAACTCGCAAGAATGCAAAGTGCGTGGGCACAAAAATTGGGGTTTTTTTCTAATTCCTGGTGGCAATTTCGCCAACTTTTTTGACAAATCTCTTTAATCAGTGTACACTCGTTATCAGGAAATGACCAATCAATATGAAAAAAGCGTGCCTTTCTTCTTTTATTGCTTCGCTTCGTTTCAGATTGTACTGCCCCCATTCAAAATGGAGCGACACTTGGTGAATCTGCAAGGCGTGGAGCTGCAAATGTTCACCGAGATCAACAAAATCGCATTGTAAATTAAAAAAAATGTAAAACAAAAACGCTGCACATTGAAATGTCAAAGTTTTCTCCTATTGAAGAATCGACTAATTGTTTTATATATGTAACTAAGATTAAAAAACTCAAAACTATCCCAATCTATAGTTTCCGATTCGTACCATACCATAATTAATTAATTGGTTGGGAATTAAATATTAAATTAAATGGCGCCTTTTTACATATGTACACGCAATTTAATTGCCAGCCACCAGTACCACGCGTGGATTGAGCGCATGCGCGAAGAGCACAAGAACCGCCAAGGGACCGGGGGATGGGAGCCGCCGCGGCAGATGAAGCAGCGATTGGCCACCAAGAACCCGTTCAAGAAGGGCGAATGGCGGCACTCGCTCTGGGGATACTTTGACGAGCTGAACCCGCTCAAAATGCTGGTCCGGTTGCGCCAATGCAGCGTCCACTTTGCGCTGATGCGGAACGTAAGTGTGGAAATGAAATTGATTGGGCCAGAGGGACCAAAATCCCCAAATTCCCAAAAAACCTCCAGAACAGAAATAAACACATCCAATGGTGGAACATTCAAAACTGTGTTTGTTGCTATTTACCCATTATCTAGTTGATCAGTTGTGCTATAAAACTGATCGACATCAATGCGATCATTGTTCTTCAAATTCTGATCAAATTTCTATTCTGAAATAAAATAAAATTACATTTGGTGCCCAATTGTCCGGTATTCTTTTCTCTTACTTCGGGTCTTCGATTATACGACAAAAGAACCCATAAAAAGACTCATTTTGGTCACTTGCAGTCGTTTTTTTGTTGTTGTTCCAGGATATAGAAATCATGAACATTTGCAATTCAATGAGAGGCGCCGCAGAACTCTTCGACATGAAGACGCCCAGCGGAAAGGTCCAATTATGTGTTTAGTCCAATGCTCATACCCCTCTCTTTTCGTTTCAGATTACTGCAATTCTGAGCTGTGTGCAAAAGATTGTGCAGAAGAAAGAAAAGTGGTCTGTTCTTTTTCCGAGAAATTGTGTCATCCACTTGTTTCTATTATTTGACCTTTTTGCTAAGATTTTTATTTTTGCAACAATTTCTCAATTTTCAGTGTTATTGTCAGCGAATGGCGCAGCGCTTTGAACATTGTGGGGAAGCACCTCAAAGCGAACGCCATCGAATATTTGCAGATCGACGGCAAAACGCAAATTTTTAAGCGGTAGGATTTAAATAAATTTGTGCTTTGCTAATAGGATGACAGAGTTTTATAGTTTTATTAAGATCATCCACTTTTTTGCCAACATTTTGACTGACTTTTTTGCCAACAAAGTTCTTTTTCTCAAAAAAAAATAACACAAACTTTTTTTTTGGAATTTTTGATTGCCAAATTTGTAGCTTAAGCTTAGAAGTCAAAAAACGAAAATATTGTTTGCAAAAAAGTCAGACTATTGAGAGAGTTTATCTCTTTTATTTAAATAAAACCTCTCAATTCTCCCCAACCCAATAGCACCAAGAAAATCGACTTGTTCGCGCGGAGCAAGCGGCGCAACGTGCTGCTGTTGACCACTGACGTCGGCGGCGAAGGCCTGAACCTGCAGAGCGCCAACCACATGCTCATCGTGGAGCCGCACTGGAACCCGCAGCGCGAGAAGCAGGCCGAACATCGACTGTACCGCATTGGACAGCAAAAGCCGGTCACCATACACAGGTGCCGGATGGGGAATAGAGAATAGAGAGCAGCACTTCCCCAAAACAAATTAGACCGAAAAAAGGAACATTTCTCTGCTCGTAATGTGTTTGGGTTAATTTTTCGTGAGTGGATTAATTCGCTACCAAAAATGGTTGAAAAAGCTACAAATATCTAAGAGCTGAATCTAATGATACAAAAATTAGACTGATCTGACCATTTTGAACAAAGTTATGACAGTCAAATATTGATGATGCAAACATTTGATAGCCTTTTCAACCATTTTTGGTAGCAAATTAATCTTTTTCCGTAATTTTCTGCATATTGAAAATTTGACTAGTACATAATAGTAAGTAGTAACAGTAACTGTAAATGGCCTTTTGCCCATTTGAATCCAAAAATCGGGATTGGCATAACCAGCCAAAAAAGGCAATTAAGGCGACAGAATGAACCTGAAAAGCACAATCTAAGGAGGAGTAATGGTGTTGGAAGACAGAGCAAGAGAGGAATGAATGAATAGCTTTGGGACCGTTTTGTTCCGTTTTTACTGGACATGTTCGCTAATTAGGGGGATTTTATTGCTTGGAAGCGTTCATAAAATTGCCCCAACCATTGTCCTATTCACACAGATTCATCACGCCCTCTGTGAATGGCGAGTTTTCGGTCGAACAAGTGATCGAGGGAGTGCAAAATGACAAGATCAATGAAGTGGACGGCATCTACGACAAGTGAGTTGGCCAAGTTTTGAGCAAATATTTGGAAAAAATGAGTGAAAATGATATTTTTTGGAATTATGATAATAATCAATTGTGCATGGGAAAGAGTTTTGTTGAACCTGCAGCTCTCAAAATTCCCCCTTTTGCAGCGTGGTGCAATTCTCTCGCAAAATGGACGGTGGAGAGGAGAATGGCGCCGGAACCTCTTCTTCCGCTGCTGATGGCCGTGAAACACGAGCACATTCTCGAAAACTGTTGGACCGCATTTTCCTCGGCCAAAAGTGATCAATGAAATGAATTTGAATAATTCTGGCTCTTGCTTGTTTGCTATTGCAAATTGGAATTGACTCTTTATGAATTGTTTATTGTTTACGAATATTTTCATCGCAAAATGTGCAGATCGGAGGATAAAGGACTTTTTAGCGAATGTTTGATAGAAACTAATAGAAGGGAGGGGAACTTGAGCTCATGTTTAATCACAGAATTGATAATCAGCCTGCGGACGGGTGGCTTTGGGCAATTTCCGCGTAAATGCCATCACCGAGATGGAGGACCTGGAACGGGGCAATCGGAGTTGGGAGTTGTTGTCTGCCCTGGGCACATTTCCCAAGTTCAAATCGCGCAACTCCATTATTTCTTGGAGGCTCTGTATTCCATTTCCAGCGGAGACTGGAGTCGAGGTCAAACAAAAGCAGAAAGCACAACTGCGAATGGAAGACGACAAATCGAAATTCAGCAAATCGACATATATGTATGTTATTTAAAACGATTTTAGGCAACTCTTAAGAAGTTAAGAATGGAAAGAAAAGATAAACTTTTTGGTTGAGACCTAGATTCCTTAGGAGTGTCTTATTTTACAGATTGTCGAGATAAGGAGACGACGAAACAAACAAAATAAGTATAATTTGGCGATCAATATGTTTTCTCAGACCACAGGACCACACGCAAAAAGACCGCAAACATCTCTATTTTGTAGTCATCTCCCTACCGAGACATGGACCGAAGTGTTGCCCAGATGTGGCCAGAAATCGCTGAAAGAGCGACTGTGCTTAACTCGACGTCAGTTCCACGCGATCGCGCGTCCACTCCTCGACGGCCCAAAGGGACGCCTGTTGCCCGAAATGGCAATTGTGAAGTCGAGAGAAGGCAACAGAGCCATTATGGAACCTATCATCAGCCCGTTAGGCCAAATAAAAACCAAGTTAGACCTGTTTTTATCCCAATTTTGAATCAATAACTTCACTCAAGCATCATGATCCAATTCTTTAATGCTTAGACCTAGGCTTGCTTAGGCTTAGGCTAAGCTATCAAATTCAAATTCCCCAATCAACTAAAACAATCCATCGATGATATCGTCATTTACTTACCCATATTGTAATTTGCACAGGTATATCAATGACAAAGTGCTCTCATTTTTGTGCGCCATCCGTTCTCTGCTCAGCGATGTCCGTTTGGAACTCAACACTTCGAGCGGATTAAACTTGAGGCGTTTGAGGCATCCGAATTTCGACGGATGGCTATGTGAGTTTTGGAGTTTCTTGGCCTTGGCCCGTTGAGTGGAGATGGCTTCGCTAGAAAAAAAGTCTGCTAAAGTCAAGCAATTCTAACATGGCCTAACTGCGTTTTGACAGGGGGAAGTGGCAGCCGCAATCTGGCCGCTCTGGAGTGCCTTTTGCGCGTCTTCCCACACCTCGAGAGAGCCATCACTTCACTGTACATTAATATTTGGGGGAACTTGATCAGTGTGGACTTGCTGGCCCGCCTGCTCACCAATGTTCTTCATTTGGACATATCCCCGCCTCTGCCCGAGCCCGAATCAATCCAATTGACCGGCGCCCACTCGCGCAACTGCAGCCCCTACTTGCCGGTGCTGCTCAAATGGCTGCATACACCAGTTGTCGGTGGACGCCAAAAATGGGTTCGCATGAACATCAAAACCCTGGAGAACCTGGCCGAGCTGGTCACACAAACACATCAGGTAAAAATACAGAACAAGAAAGCGATTGGACAAACTGATAAGCGAAAGCAAAAAGTCTTGAGCATTGTTGTGTTTGCGCAATACAAAACGGAATTGTTGCACATTTCACATTTCAGCACTTTTTGTCGGCCACTGCCAACGCAGCACCCATTCACTATTTGGTGGAGATCGCCATGTCGGCGTTCAAATACACGCAACGCTTTGAGTTGCCGTTCATTTTGTCAATTTTCTTCAATCCCTTTGTTAGTCTAGAGTGAAAATAATAGAAAAATTAGGTAAAATATTGAATTTAAAAAGAAGGATTTTGTTCCATTGAGTTTTGATTGAAAAACCAATGTTTTTAATTACCTAGCCAATCAAAAATCTTTGATTTCTATTTGATCCGATTTTGGAGCTGAGAAATGACCCAACACTTGTGCTTTTGGCGTAGGACAAATCCATCCCAAATCCCGATTCTCCAATCCCACAAATCCCAATGCCGAAAATCGACCTGGATCCCTCCTATTCCTTGCTATCATATTTGGTGTGTTTGCCTTCGCCCTTCTACTAGTATACCTGTTCCAGTACAAAATGGGCCCATTGGAGGCTGCGCTGACGTTGGCCAAGATTACGGAGGGCAACCTCGCGAACCACACCACCAACGGAGAGTCGGATAATGCAGAAGCAACAACGATGTAGCTCACGCTGATGAACAAGTATCCGCCCACGTTGACGCACAGAATGCAGAGGATGGAGCGAAAAATGCGGCGATGGCGCTCCATCAAGGTGCTCTCGCTCTCGCCAGTGGGCTTCTGACAGCGCAACATCATCCAGAAAACCGCGTAGAGCACAACTACTGCGGTCATCAACACAAACACGAGGTTCGCAAACAGTTTTGCTCTTACCTGAAAAATATTTAAGATAAAACATTGGGCAATGAGCCCTCGTTTGACTGACGGAGGCTTTTGATAAGCCATAACTCGGTTAAGAATTAGGCTAAAAATTTGAATAAAATGCCATTGAAAAGCCCAAAGTATGCTCTAACCGAAGATTAATCAGTCATCGGATTTCGAAAGGCCCACGTTGCGCAAACGCACAAAGGCCGAAACTCACCACAAAAAGATATGCGACATTGCCGGTCACTTGCCATTTCGGCGTTTGTTCGGCCCCTTCGAGAATAATGCACACCAACAGGACGGAAAAGGCGCTGCAGAGCAGCGTGACCGCCGCCAAATAGGGTCGCGGTTTAAGCCACTTCTCGAAGCCGAGAGGGAACAAGACCACGAGCAGTCGATCCAGCGCAATGAACGCCATGGCGAATTGTCCGGCCAAAATGCCGAAAAGACTGGGAGTGCAGATGCGCACGGCCAGCAGGTAGTCGATAAAGTAATTGCCGGAGAATGCGGTCCACAGGTAGAGGAAGTGGACCGGCTGGTGGAGCAGCTCAAACAGCGAGTAGAGCGCCAGCAGGAAGTTGGCGCTCCCTCCCATTCAGCGAACTGCTTGGGCAAATGAGACATTTTTATTATGCACAAAACACTGATTATGGCAGAAGCGGTAAACTGAGAGTTGGGATCCCAAGTTCCGATATGTGGATTTGAAAAGGTACATATTTGTTGAACGCGAGACTGTCTGATGATATCAATATTTAAAAAATGATCAAAACGAGTTTGTACAATAGATTACAATTTACAACTATGCTTTTAGTGATCAATCGGATAAACGTCTGATTTTCGTCGTAAGAAGTCCAAATGCGTCCTTTTACGCAAATTCGTTGATGAACTTGAAGCAATTTGCCTCCCCATAGTTCCGGCCTGATCCGCGTAACATTTGGTTGGCAAATTTTACGCCCCAATTGGATTGGATTGAATGAACCAACCTCCTGTTCCGCCACGTTGTCCAGATGACGCCCGCGTTCAGCACAACGCCACAAATTCCGAGCGCACTCAGCGAGAGTGCAGACAGAATGTGCGGCCAGCAGGTTCCTTGGGCGTCTGCGTAGGCCAAATACACAGCCAACTCCGGACTGGTCCCATTCTCCATTCGGGAGAATAGAAGTGGAATAGATATATCTTCCCTTGAAGGGAAGGATAATTTAGATTTTAAAGAATGAACGTGACGCAACAATTTTTCAAATAGTGCAATTGTTTGGATGAAAATGAAAGCTGTTGGAGAATTTGGAAATCACCTGACTCTCTCAGTTCGTCGGAATGGATGGGGGAAGAGAGTCGGCCCCCGACTTGCGCGTCAATGCAATCTTACCGCAATTGCCAGGTGCATCGCCAGAAGGGCACAATTAATTTCGTTTACGTGTTGCGCCACTTTTTTGCTTTGGTGTCCGCTGATTAGCAGTGCCAAATGTCTTGCGCTAAAAATGACGGAGACTCAATTCTCAATTTGCAGAGAGCGATAACAGCGAAGAATTTGTTTGAGTCATCTGTGGGAGATCGGCTCTCTTCGTTGGAATGGCAAGGCGCAGTTGCCATTCTCAAGGGAAAGGGTAATTTAATTTTTTGTTCTCGTACATTTTTCTCTCTTTTTGCCGCAACATGCGCTGACAAGATTTTGAGCGGAATATTTATGTAATTATTTGGGCTAGACAGGGAACTTGGTTGCAGCGACCACTTCAATCGAAGCAAACATTGATTGCAATTGATGGAAACTTGAAAATTTCTGAAGGAAAACCCATCAAACAGATCAAATTGGTGATGACCAGACTGGCGATAAATCCAATAAAATTGATCATAGTGATTGATCTAAGAACCCAACTCTCACTTTTCAGTGAGATTGCCTTTTGGAGCTGTCCTTTTTCGTTCAATTCAATTTATTCGAGTGTTTTTATGCAAAATAAATATTTGAAACAAATGGAGTAATGGGGGAACCTGGGGCCTGGGGGCCCCTCTGGGAGCTTTCAAATCACCGTCTTGAGGCAATCCGGGAACACGATGGCGATGTTCTTGAGGTGGTGGAACACCTCCACGTAGATGTCCAACTGCTCCTTGTGGTGGGCGCATCGGAACGCGTTCGCGATCAGCAGCATGCAATTGGCGAATCGGCCGATGCCGCCCGAGGAGCCGTAGCGGCTCTGCAGGTACTTGAGCAGCATGGTCGCGTAGCGACTCGACTCCGCGTAAAGCAGCTCCTTGGCCGACGGGGACAGATCCACAATGCCTGAAACAGTAAAACATAAAAAAAATTTGGGTGTTGCACAATCACTCAAACGACACGTCATTTAACTGCTGCACACTATTTCCCACTCATAAACTCATAATTCTTCGATAGTGCGCAAATCTATAATATTTTGCCTGCCACAGAGATAAATTTTGCAATCCAAAAAATATAAAAGGAGATCTTGGGCAAATCAATTCCAAATTCCCATCGAAAGCGTTTATTTTCGAAGGACGAGTGAAGTCGCAAATTTGATTTAATCATATTCATGATTTCACAAAATGAAAAATATTTCTAATTTATGTACCTGCCAAGGGTGTGGCACTTAAGCCTCAAATAATGGGAATTGGAAGCGATGTTTGTCCTCTTTTTTCTTTTGGAACCCATAAAAATATAAAAGGTAATTCTGGGAAAATCAGTCTAAATTCCGATCAAAGTGCTTATTTTCCAAAAGATTGGACTCAAATTTGATTTAATTTCATGATCTCATAAAATGAAAAATTAAACCAATAAATCGATAAACAGTTTTAGTCAACTTTTTGAAAATAAATTGAAACATTGAACGATTAAAAAAGTACTTTTTCAATTCCGGATGCTTCAGAACCATACTTGGACATATAACTAAATACATAATGAGACGGAACCGGCCATTCGGTCCAGCAACCATATTTTGCTCTGTAAATTTTTGTAATAAAGCGCGTATAAATTTGGACCATAAAAGAGTGCTAAAACTTAGCTTTTCAATGAGATAAAGCATGTTTGAATTAGCTAATTTTGAAATGATAAAATTGACAAAAATTCGACCTAAGTTGGTTCAAAAAATCGTAACTTTGTTCATTTTTAATTGTTTTAACAAACTTTATTGCGATAAAAGCCAATGGGCTTTCAAAGAAGCGTGAAAGTCGCCCACAGATTGTTGGCCTTTTGTGGAAGAAAAGAGCCAAGAAACGGGTGGTTTCCGTGGTTTCCAAGTTTCCATCCCTTTCAATCCCTACACCCAGCCAGCCTATTCCCGATTTTGTTGTGGGGATCTGAAAATGCATTTACCGGAGTGGGAGTGGATGATGGCCAGACACAGAATGA
>VAHH01000900.1:0-18029 GCA_013357305.1 Radopholus similis | reverse complement strand
GCACGAGGGAAACGAGCATTCCCAAAAAACAACTTATTATTGTAACAAGAGAGGTTGCAAATGTAAATTAATTGCCACACGACAATAGCCAGGGTCGATGTCCAAATGGAAGTTCGAAGTGCGCCTCTGCACAGAACACTTGGAAATTTGGTCAATGTGACTGTGGCCATAAATTTTTTTTGCAAATTTATTCAAATTAAAAAAAAAGATACCTAGAATCCAACAGAAGATAGTATGCGGTGGCGAAATAGTAAAGAACAAATTGCTCAAAACTGTTTGCCCATCAATTAATTTTATGAAACTTAACAAAATTTACAATAATTGAATATGTCCAGATCCCGATTGGGACCCAAATTGAGCTCGTATCCATTCTGACAATGGACGACATTTGAAATTTAAAATTTATAAATTTTTGAAAAATATATAATGAAATTAAAAGTTGCAAATTCTCCGCTACCAAATAATGAAGGATCCATTAAATTTTTGGATAGTACAAAAGCATCAAAATACGCTCTTTGTAACTGATGCCTAAGCCTGGGTGCTTGTCTTTTACAAGAAAATCCACAGAGCGAATTCACAGCAGCATATGATGATGAATTTGCATAAATAATTGCGCTAAGAAAATTTAACAAGAGCAGTGCGATTGTTTTTTAATCGTAGTGATTTATCAGCCAGTCCAAATCCCATCGAGCCAGATAAAGGGAGAGTAGCGGCTGGAGGCAAACTTCATTCTCCAAAATGTGCACACTCGGTGGACGGATAGAAAATAGAAATGGCTTTGAAAACAATGGAAATTGATAAAAAAGTGCTTTCCAACAGAAACAACAATTAATGAGTGAGCTTTTTTCAAATGAATGGATTTGAACCTTTTTTTTTGAAAATTCTTAAATGCCCATCAATAAATTTTACAATAATTGAATAGGTCCAGATCCCGATTGGGACCCAAATTGATCTCCACTCTTCCTGACAATGGACGACATTTTAAATTCAAACCTTACAAATTTTATAGGATCCAATGTACAAAAACTTAATGAAAATTAAAATTATTATAAAATTTGCTCAAATTGGTGATCGGATTCACATTAATTCACGGACTGAGCATGCCTAATTTTCAGTAATGATCCCTCAGCCTCAAGTGACATTACATAAAATATGGAATAATTATAAAGAGAGCAACATCCAGGGGACATGGATGGGCAATGTGCTGAGTGAACCGTCCACCAAAACGACAAATGAAACATAATGCAAAATTTGTTGGGAAGGAGCAGCAGAACTCCAGGAATGTGTGGGTCTCACTTTTGCGCGATATTTCAAAGAGAGAATGGACAAGCTTAAGATCCTCTTGACCCCAAACCCGGGCTTTGGAGAAAGGGCCAACAAGAGAGCGCATTCGACTACTTCCTGGCCGAATTTTAAGAAAGTACTTCAAATACTAAATCAATTTAAAAAAGTACAGAATGCTGTTGTTAAACATTTGAAATTCAATTAAATTGATATGGGACGAGCTACCGAAAACCCGATGTGCCATCGAGTGCGCAAGCAGGTAATCAAACAAACACAATCAAATACTTAGAATCAATTCCTCAATTTAGGTGCTGGAAGCTAAGTGGTGGAAACTTGAATTTAAGACAAATAAAGCAACAGACGTTAACTCTCCTTGATCGACAACGTGCAAACACAAACATCAGCGTCGATGTACCTAAAGACAACTAAAATGACGCCCATTGAAACAAAATTAAAAAAAAACTCACTAAAGAATCGAAATAGGAATATTTAAATAAAAATAAAAACAGTCAAAAAACAAATCAAGAACCGCCGCAAGGTGACCTGTTACAACGCTGAAGGCTGCGAAGTGAATGAAACGAACAAAAATTACGCCCAAATCAGAAAAAACTTGTGACGCAACGATTTTTTGCGGAGAACAGTGAAGTGAAGTTGGCTAATGGAGTCTGGCAAACTCACAACCCACACATCATAGTCTTCCCAAATCGGATCAAAGGCTTCTTTTTCAACATTGGCTGAAGAGCCAGAATGCCCAAGAGAAGAGGCAACAGGAATCAAGGCCGATGAAGCGCGGCAACAACAGCAACAACAACGTCGTGATTAAAAAAATTAAAATCTACGAAGCAGCAAACCAGCTGAAACTGTCGTCAGCATTCAACTATGCGATGAGTGATCAGAAGAATCTTCCTGCGCAGGAAAACGAGAATGCAAAATTAATTTATTAAATTTAAATTTAAAAACTATATATAAAAATAAATTTTACTTCCGAATTTAATTTATAAATTCATTTTCCAAAATTAATCAAATTAATTCCAATAGCCAAAACAAAACGCCCAGCAAAATTTGGACGAGCTCTCCACAGCGAGTTCGGATAACGACAAACTCCAGTTAATGGATGAAACAGAAAAGCTGCAGGTGGATGGAAATTGCCGAAACGTTAAAGCGAATTTAGAGAAATTATAAAAAACTTTTTGGCTTGAATGTGCTCGTTGTCGCGAGCGAAAATGGATGTGAAAGGATGTGAAAACATCTACCGAATTACGATTGTGAATCAAAAAGCTTTCCAACTGTCGTCTTTTTCAATAAAAAATGAATATTATTTACTTTTCATAAACGCAAAAAGAAATTAAAATAATTATTCTTAGCAATGTGCAGTGAATTACCCAACTTGGAGTGTTACTCCCTGCTAATCTACAGCAACCGAGGTCTCTTCTGCGTTCAAACGTCGAAAAGCATCGCTTGGCGCTCTCCACTGTTCCAGGGCAGCTTCGAATGCGACCGACTAATCTGACCAAAAAGGCAGTAATAAAATGTGAAAATGAAATTCAACAAAAAGGCAATGGGATCGCCGCTATATTTTATAATTTTATAAAAAAATTAATCGAAGCCTCGCTTCCTAATATTAAAGTGCAAACACAAACTGATCAGGTGGGAGTGGAAAAAGAGACCAAATATTAGTAATGTTAATTAAACAATTCAAAATCGAGATTTGAACAATTAGATAAATTAATTTATAGAAAAAAATACCGAAAGAAAACAAATAATATCAACAAATGGTGTTGGATTTGCTTGGAAAAATTAATTGAAATCACAAAAATTATTTGCCGAATTAAACCGAAAGCCGGGCTTCGCAATGAATTTAAATATTTAAAATTATCCAAAGCATCAAGTGAGTCCAATGACCAACGAAAGTTATTAAATTTCTTATAAAAAGATTTGCAGAAAAACTTCTCTGTGATAATAAAATTGAAATG
This sequence comes from Radopholus similis, assembly GCA_013357305.1. Classification (NCBI taxonomy): domain Eukaryota; kingdom Metazoa; phylum Nematoda; class Chromadorea; order Rhabditida; family Pratylenchidae; genus Radopholus; species Radopholus similis. Next base: position 14,772 of record VAHH01000900.1, on the reverse strand, counting down.
CTAAAACGCTACAAAGAGGGCCACAGAGTTTGAGTACCCGCACCAGAAGCCATTGCCAAATACTGTTACTTAAAATTGAAATAAACTGCATTGGAAATTTAAAAAAGTAAATTAAACATTTGAGTAACAGAATCATAAAGAGATCCTGGAATTTGGTAACCTCTCTATCTTTCTCGATAAGCCCAATAGATAAGTAAGCCTTCTCCATAATCTCAATGAAATAAGTAAAATTAAACGAACGCGTTTGATTTGACATTGCACAAAAATCTAAAAGAATTAAAAATAATTAAAATATAGAAAATAGGCGAAGATCAAAAAGGCCCCGCGGAGTGGCTTCAAGGACCAGCGCCCTCTCGGACTCTCCCCGTCAACAACTCCGGAGCCGTCACCTGAACCGGACAATGATTGGACAATCTGGTATTTTGCCTGATGACGTGATGACCCAGCAGGTCTTTCCATCGAATTAGCGTGCGAAAGAGAGCAGTTTGCTGATCGAGACGAGCAGCAGTCTTTTCGGAGAGCACGGGACACCAATAAAAATGAATTAGAAATTAATCAAAATTTCAATTGAAAATATAAAGCGCATAACGGGACACGCGCGAAAAATTGAATTCAAATTAAAAACTAACTGACCGCGTTTCAACAACTATTGTATAAAATTAATTGATAAAAAAAATGCAGAAAATTAATTAATAATTTTACATTAAAAATGATTCAACTTCAAAAAGTATAGTATTAACAACTGGGATGAAGATGCACAAATTCATACTACTAATTTTCAAGTTCCACGATGCATTGACGAATTGGTTGACAATATGAGCAAGATAAAAAAGATGAAATATTTTATTAATTCCTAAGGAGGGACGTCCGAACGAAGACAGATCGAACAGAGCTATAGTTGTAGTCGCCTAAAAAAATTAAAATTAAATTTGTCTTTAAAAAATCAGCTATCAAAATTGTTCTTGCGCAAGCAACATTTATTTAAACAAAACTAATCAAGTAAAATTAAATTGGAATGTCCTTCCTCTTCGATCTGCACCAGTCAATAAAACTGGGACAAATTTTGCCCCCTCGAGAGGGGAGCCTCAACTTCAAATTTGCATAAAAAATCAAAAAAGATGTTGAAATATTAAACTATTACCTCCACTTTTACTTCAAAAAAATTAGAATTAAAATTTCGATCAAAAAGTAAAAACTGGTAAAGACAAAATTAACAAAAATACAGTCACTAAAGTAGACCATAAAAATAAATCTATTATTTTAATTCGCTTGCTGCACAGGAATGACTTTCTAATATTAATGAAAATAAATTTTTCTACAATCAAATGAGGCTGCTGAGGCTCTGGTCCGACTGTCCGAGTTCGCGAACAACTCTACGAAAAACTCTACCGAACAATGCATGGCTTTGTGCTATATTTGGCCGAACTGGCGTGCAGATTGCGAGTGTACTTTAGGCTTACCAATTGAGCAAAATCAATTTAACAAAGGCGCTTAGAGTGCTGATGGCATTGATGTTCTGCCAATGAAGCCTTCAAAGCAAGCACATGCTGGCGAGCAAGTGAGTCCGCCATCTCCAATTTAAATTATGGATATACGCATACAAATTAAAAAAGAAATGTGACCATGGTCCCTCGAACCGGAAGAAGAATTCAATTTGATGATGCAGAGCCTTGAACAGCACACAGTCGATGAATAAATTTAAACAAAATATTTCAAAATTGATTTGTCTTCGTAATGAATTAAATACCAAAAAAAGAACAGAGTGCGGTTAAGAAATGAAGTTGAGCTCCCTGCGGTAGATTTTTCAATTTATATCATCAATTTAATTTTGGAAAATACCAAAAATCAGCTGCAGTAACAAAAAGTGCGGTTTTCAGCAATTCTGGCGCACGAATGCGCTTATTCCACTTCACGACCGACGATTGGAACTGGAGGAGAATAATGCAAAGAAATTGACATCACATCAATTCGCTATTTCATGAGCAATTAACGATTGAAAAAAATTAGATGTCAAAATTAAAAATTATCTGCACAATTGGAATTAATTCGCGGCGGGAAGTGGTCGTTACCGATGATCACTGTACGCGCGGCCAGTAGAGACCACCAGCTCAGGTAGTTGGCACACTCGGCGGCATTCATCGACGCGACAATGGGCAAACAAGAAGCATAAGCATGAGACATTTTTAAATTTATTTTCCAGCACCAAACTGAACCCGGAAAAGAGCCCAGTTTGGGGATTGGGGCTATGGTGGTGGAGGAGGACATTTTGCCGGACGGGGCCCAAATGGTGGTGGACGTGGATTTGGTGGCCATGGATTTTGCGGTGGACATGGGCCGGGCGGACCGCGAGGCGGATTTCAAACCCAAAGCCCGTTCACGGGCCCCGAAATGTGATAAGACAAATGAAATGGATGGACAAAAAAAGCGGGAATAGCAAATGCCCAGCGAGGACGGACAATAAATCGTTATTAGAAATATTTGAAAATTTATTGATATAAAACAAAAATCGATCCGATAGAGATTGCCCATTCTATTAGAAGAAATTACCTAATTGCGTTGTGCTTCAGACAGAATCAAATTTTAACAAAATTGCACATGATATGGTTTTCTTCGCTCAAAAAGCGGATTTGAATGCCCAATGATGGCGACAGCGACCGGAGTTCAGCGCCGATGGTTCTTTATGCAAAGCTGGGCCTCGAGCCGAAGCGTAGAGGTACCTCAGAAAAATTCAAAATTGAAATTGACATTAAAATTTAAAATTAAATTTGAACCGAAAAACTAAAATTTTCACAGCACCCGAAATCTCACAAATTTAAGAAATGGAGCCCCAAAGAGGAGTAGCAATTTGTTTCGGAGGAGAAATCGACCAGTGGATTAATAAATGTTATCCAGAGGGTGACAAACGGAAACGAGACATTTATTGGAAATGCTAATTAGTAATAATAAAAATTCGTACGAAGCATCGCTAATACCTATGGTTAATACAACGAGTAATTTAAAATATAATTAATTGAACGCTCGCCTGCGACACAAACTAAAGCAGTTAAAGAAAAAATACTTACTAATTCAACAACAGCTGTACAGACAACAAATTGGACGAATGCACACAAAATCATCCTCCGTGATCCAATGCTTTTCGCCCAGAAAAGCCAAATGTTCTGTTCCCGTCTGCTGTTGGTTGGACCCAAAAAATTAAAAACTAAATTTGGTCCTGGGCAAAACGTTAAATTGCAGCCCTCTTTGCAATCACTCATGGAAGACAACATCTCAATAAAACACTCAAAAAATGAGAACATTTAACGGATATATGTGCGGGTTTTTTCTAGCATCAAAAGCTTATACAGCCAACTTGGAGTGGAACCTTGGAGAGTTTTCCCATGAGAATAAAGTCTTTATATAAAAACTATTATCCCAATTGAATATTATGATTTATGAATATAAACTATGAAAAATAAATTTAAAAAATTGTACAAGAAGAAAAGAAAAGGACCGAGACAGGAAACTGAGAAGGCGGAAGAGTCGATCGAGATCCACGAAATCGATACTTTTTGAAAAATACTGAGTAACAGACAAAATCATTTGCACCCCAGATATAAAAGACGCAGTAGGAACTGGAGGAGCTGGGCTTGGTTTGGGAATATGGCCACCAATTGCAATGCAATTACCTATATTTAAAACCAAGAAGAGCGCGAACAACTTGGACAAAAGTCCGACGAAATGATATTTGAAATTATTAAATGTCTATTCTACGGCGAAGTCTCGAAACTGATCGGCCAACCACCAAAAAAAAGATCCAGTTAGCACAAAAGAATGGACTGCTAAGCCGAAAGAGCGGGCATAAAAATTGAAATGAATTTCAATAAAAATAATTATACTAAAAATCGGACAAAAGCGAGTACCTATTGCACCTACAAAAATCAACATTCGTCATTTGCGAAGGCAAATGAACAAATTGAAATTTAAATTAGAAAAATAACTAATTAAAATACGAAAAATAACAAATTACTTGGAAATCTCTAATTGTGTTCCCAACTCAGAAAGACTGGAAATAAATAACTTTTGTTCCAACGCGAGGATGAAAAACAGGCGGCACGAATAAAAGAATCATCAAGTTTGTACTTTAAACTGGATATACAACCAGAACAAGGGAATGGCTGAGAAGCAGCGCAAGAAAGGCGCGCAGATTCTGGGAACTGGAGCGCAGGAAGACGCTGCCCCACCCAAAGGGAAAGCAGCCAGTCGAAAAGCCCCACACTGATGAGAAGCTTGCGATGTTTCCCGAAAGAGAAGGGAAATGAATTAAATAAAATTGAGAGATGGGCAAAGAACAAAAATCTATAAAATAACTACCAGACTTCTATAGGCAAGCCGACGGACGACGCGATTAAAAAAAAGTTCGAATATTTGTATGTGAATTGTGGAAAAATAAAATTTGGAAAATAGCGTGACTCTGGCCGAGCTGGGCCTAAAACGCAGCCTGAAACACATTGATGATAAATAAAATTCTCAAAACTCTGCCCAAAAATATCCAAGATTGCGGAAGAGGACACATGTTGATGCGGATTTGGAAACGAAATGTCTTTAAATAAAACGATTGATGGTTGAAACCCCAATGATTATAATCAATTCGCCGCCGAAGATTTGATCATTTTTTATAAAAATAAGCGATCATATGCTTGTGAAATTTGTAAAAATCACTTTTCCGTATGTTCAAAAACGTGGCTCTCCGCGAAATCTTTTGGTCCTTAAGCAAAACGTTAAACTGCACCAGTAACAATGAATAAAATTAATCTGAAATGATTCTTCAAATCGAATACCGAGAAATAAAATGTTCTTTAAATAGCCTAAAAATGAAAAATATTCCTTGAATCAGACTCAATTGGAAACAAAAATATTTAGCTCATTGATCGGTTTTGGTCTGAAACGAAGAAAGCGACAAGCTAGCTACAGCATTCAGCAATCAGGAATCCCATACCTACAATATTTGACATTTGAATTAAATTAAAAATTCAAAATGGCGTAAAAAATTTAAATCTGCTTGCGGTGCGCAAAAAGAATCGGATGAGACGAAGGACGAGATCCAACCGCAAAAAGGATAAAAAATAAAAATAAAATTTAATGGTGTATTGCAACGCAGGAGCAACTTCTCAATCAAATATACGAGAGATTGAAAAGGTGGTGGCGGCCGCCAGAGAAAAAAACGGCCTACAGATTGTGAAGCCGCAAGAGTTGTGGATAGGATGGCTGTGTGATTGAGCAGCCTTTGTGCGCGAACTGCCGCAGCGTAAACATAAATTATTCCCGAATCAGATGACGCGACAACGGGTGCACTGGGTGGGAATTAATAAAAACGACTGAAGGAAATTCAATTTTTGCTCTTCAAGAAACGCATCGTCGATGCTAAAGCAAGTGCCGAAAATGAAAAAATTGAATATTGGAAAACAAATTAAAAATGTCAATGGCCACAGAAACAGGTGGATACAACTAACTGAATGAAAAATTAATTCAATAAACAAAAGGTCATTATGAGATTTCGCCAAATAAGAAACAACGATTCGTGAAGACCATCTTTTGGAAATGGCGGAAGCAATGCAGGACAAATTGATCAAACAGTGGTGCTACAATGCTTTCGGAGCGATATTGAACAAAATGAATCATCTGACAACGGAGTATCGGAACATAATTTAATTGAAATTTTTAAAAATAAAATGAACAAATGAAGCCTCAAAAAAATTCAAGAGGGCCAAAAAATCTGAAATGATTCCTCGAATTCACAACAAATGAGCGATCGAACAGGGCCAAGCAAGATCGGAGTGCAACATGATGGAGATTAAAAAATGGAAATTAGCGTCTATAATAAAATTGCGACGACTTCTTGCCGCTGGGGGAACGAAAGGCGAAGACTTCTTCGAAGGAAAAATAGAAAATCAAAATTGATAATGGAAAAATCTCAATTTGGTCAAATATTTATATGAAAATGTATTGGATGTCGTCGAAATTACGGCTGCTGATTGGAATAAATTTGTCGACGACAAAAAACCAGATTACCAAGTTCTGATTGCGACGATGAACCCCAGCTACAAACCCAAAAGCGTTGTCCGGATATGACCGGCGTGCACGAATGGGTGCATCTGGTGCTCGCCTAAATAAAGAAAATGGGAGTCGGAGTACTATTGTGGTGTTTTCTGTTTTGGCAGATGCGAAATAAAAAATTTAATTAAATTATTCTATGAAATGAAGAACAACGACCATTTTCTTTGGGTGTTTGAATAAATTGTGTGTGCAAGACGAACCCTTGTCCCGACCTAAGTTAGGCCCCGATCCAAGCAGGGACCGAATATTACCAGTAGGTAGGTTTCTCCGTTGTTTGGAAACGAATTGCCCAAACCAATTAAAATACACCCAATTGAACCAAATTAAAAATTCTTTATCAAGACATCTTTATCTTCACAGATCCAATTTGCGAATTAGAGATTTTTGAAAATAATGAAAATATTTAATCAAAAAGATAAACACAAGTTTTGGCCCTCAACCGGTCCTATTCCATGAGTGGAATGGAACAATAAAAAGACTCAGCATCTGAAAACAACGAATTGGCCGAAACGCATTTGGATTTGAATAAAAGGGAAAAATGAGGAATGGGTGGAAGTGATCTTGGGGAAAATGAAGCCCATGTTAAAATCTATAAGGCAAATAAATGAGGAGAAGAAGAAAAAGAAAAGGCAGAAAAGGTAAAAAAATTTTAAATGAAATATTACGCATGTATAAGTATAACCCGACACTGATCCCGCGTCTTGATCGCAAAGGTTGGATTCTGCACGAAGGTGTTTGCCCAGTGACGAAAAAGCATATCGACTTTTTTTAACAGATTCGAAATAATGAATCGGCTGAAAGCCCAACACATTTTGAGGCAAGATGACGCGGAAATCGAGCAATTTAAATAAAAATTCTTCTGCTGAAGGATGTATCGAAATAAATAAAATAAAATTCAAATGCAAAAATCGCCAAGATTGCGGATGGGAGGACATATTTAACGCGGATCTGGATTAATGAAGAAATTGGGAGAGTGAAAAATAGAGGAGTATTTAATAAAACAAGTGAAATTGCTTCGATGCTAATAAAATCTAAAATCACAAAAAAGACTCTCACATCAAAACAGAGGAGTTAAGGCCGTGTTGCTGATAAAAAATTCAAGTGCATACACCCGCGTTAAAGGGTGAAATGCAAAGTGCACACTACAATTTATTAAATTCAAATGGAACATTTTGACGAGAGCTGACGATCGATCAACTGCCAGTTCCAAATAAAGTACATAATTAATAGAAATGAGAATTATCATTTCGGGTAATGCCTGCGCTGATTTGAGACATTGAATGGAAATTCAACGTGCCCCTTGCGAGTTGGTTTGGTGGATCTGTTGGACACGTTCGGCTTCCATCACACTTCCGGGTCAGGTCGTAATTGATCGACCACAATTAAAGTATTTCTCGAAAAAAGAATTACGCCTGCAATAATCGAATTCGATTGACAAACTGCGGACAAAAGACGGACAGAACATTTTGGCCTGAATTAGGTTGCCAAGTCCCCAGAGACAGACCGACATGAGAAAGGGGGGCCAGAGCAAAACCAAGAAAAAGCGAGAACCATATTAATAATTTGAAAAATTAGATTAAGTGCCTATGGAGAAATCGACCAACTTCTTCTGAACCAGCCATTGTCTCACCGATAAATTAATTAAATTGATTTTAAAAGACAATCATAGGCCAATTCATGATGCGTGTTCAAAAATGTCTTGGAATGGGGCAAGCAGTGCAAATTCAGAAGCAACTTCAAGCATTCGAAAAGCAAATGTTCTAAATATAATAAACAAATCAATGAAGCAACTGTCTACCACTGCCGAGAGCGGCGCTAATGTGATGGGATTCTATTTGATTTTGTCCATTTTGGGATAAGCCGATAAGCAAAATAAATGATATCAAATTAAAATTTAAAAAAAAAGCAAATCAATTACATAAAGATTGCGATAAAAGTGAATGTAAAGCATTTTTAAAACGTCATTACTGCACAGGTTTCCGCCTAATGACCGTTCACTGCAGTCAAAAGTTTGCCAAATAATTAAATTTTAAAAATTATCAGAGCCATTAAAAAACATTTATTTGTGTTTAATAAACATATTTAACCCAAATTCTCCTGAAACTCACAATGTGAAAAATTAAAATTTGAGGTATTTAAAGCAAGCAACTATTTTTGTGCTATTAACTGTAAGAATGGCGTGAATCGATAATTAATTAATTAATTATATTTCGCAAAAATCAATACAAAAATGGATAAAAATCTAAAAAATGTGGCGCCGGCATTCGATCAAAAAATTCATTTGATATGGAGAAATCAGTCGCACATAAAATTGGGAACAGTTAAAAGAGGAAATTAAAAAGAATTATTGCATTCACCAAATTGACGGAAAAGAAGGACAAAACTCTTTCTCTTCTGACTCAATCGCAACTACGAGAAGCAATCAAATATTGGAAAAATTAATTTAACAATCAATTCAAAGAAAGCCGTTGGAATGTTCGCTGATTGCCTACAGACTCTTTTCTGCAGCTGCATACTAAATGCGGCCGAGCTGGGCCTAAAACGCAGCCAGAAGAAAAACGCTAAATTCGTGCTGATGCCATTTGTGTGAGAATGAATGCCGGTGAAGATGTCCCGATGTATAGCCGTGCAGAATAAAAATTACAATGATGCCAGACAACAGACCAGGAACTGGAAGAAGAATACATTGGGGCGAGCACTAATGCAAATTAGAGAGGAGCTACGTGCACAAACACCAGCCTTAGCTGGTAAGGAGATGCAAATGGGAGATAAGCATTATGGATTAGTTGAAGAAAAATTCACCAAAATTGATCTAGAAGAAAAGATAGTACAGAAATTCAAGGAAGATATAGAAGACTACAATGATGCCAGACAACAGAGCACAGCGTACATTGTGGAAAAACTTGGAAAAGGGCAATTGAAAAACGGTTTTGTGCTAAAACGACGAATAAAATTTAATAAATTATAATCAAATCATATACTACGATGGTGGAGGCCGAAGAAACCTTTAACCGAAATGTTCGTGCGCGACTTCCAATTTGGGAACGAATTTGAGACGGAGGTGCAAAGTTTCACAAATATTGGCAAAAATATTTCGAATTAAATAGAGCTTTATGCGCAAAAGATTTCACAATCATAAAAAATCCCTCGAACAAAATAACAGATATTAGTGATATATTAATATAATTAATTAAATGTTAATAAAATTCAAAAATTAAAATTTCAACAAATATCGATGCATGCAACTCATCAACTACATTGGAATTCCATTCGACATTTACTTAAATAAACGAAATCATAAAATTGATCAACCGGTTGAAAATTTAAAATAAACATCGAATAATTAAATGAGCCTTTGGAGGAAGTGGCGTCAGAGAGCTCAGCCCAACAAAAATTCCGCCCATAAAATGGATGATCCACAGCCAAATTGACTACAAATAAAAATCTTCATCGTCAAGCCCATTTGGGCGTTAAAAATAAAAAAAACATTTAGTCAAACAAAAATTTGCAAAAATCAAACAAAGGCCGCACAAAGACGGCTAAAATCCCATTCGAAGGAAATGGAGAGAGGCAGGAAAACTAATAAACTACAAATAAAATGCTTATCGGCCCAAAATATTGCGTACAATCAATTGGCCCCATATTACTACTCAATAAATATTAATGAATAGCAGATGTGCACAACCGGCAGAACTACATGCCGAAATTATACAAAACCTGCGTTATTCTTGGCCGTATGATGCCCTCTGATTATGGAAATTTCATCTACCACCTTCCTCTAGGAAGAAAGGCGCCATCGTTTCTAGCATAGTGGAGACTCCATTCAAACGGCACATGCGCGCAGTTGGTCAATTTGTCTTAACCACTTGAGGAGAACCATGGCCGTGGAACGCGGAATGTGAAGCTTTTAAAAATGTTGATTCGTGAATCGAAATGGCAGAATTAAAAAATATGCAGCCACGAAGCAAAGGCAACGCAGGAGAGGGACAAGAAAGGGCTGAACCAATTGTGGTCTCTATGAGCAGAAATTTTGCTAAAATAAAAGTATTAAAAATGAAATTGAATAAATGACGCGCAGCGGGCTGCACCTCGGTTGGCTACATGGGGGAACCTTTATGGAGACTGGCTAGTTGATCCGTAAATAACAGCATCATATCCGTTGCAATCGGCAAACCGACAAACACATTTAAATTAAAATTCGTCTTCATCGGCCAAATTAAATAGGTATTCCGGACAGTCAAACATGAGAAACATAAAAATTTTGCAGAAACCGTGCATGAACAAATGGGAAATGAAGCGTGGCAAGATCGTGATCAAACCGTCTGGGCGACAATATGACGGAGGATTAAATTAAATAAAATCAAACCAATGAAAACAAAAAATGCACTCTCAAGAAACCCGAGCCCTTGATTATTACGACAATGAAATTGAAAACTTAAATGCATTTCTGTAAAATAAAGAAAACAAATACATTGGCCGAGAACTCAAGAGCATGCAATATGCTCCAGTATTATGGAGAGCAAAGAATATCGAAGCTTTTAATCGAATGCATGCAAAAACGAATTGGCGACGTCAACGGCGACTCTTTTACATTTAATTTTTAAAATGAAATATTAAAATACCCCTAAAAATATAAAAAATGACCGAAAAATAAATGGATTGGCACTTGTCGCTGCAGAGAAGAGTTTAGAGAAAGTGAAAAGAGAAGAACAAAATGGGCATTGTAATAATTGAATAAATGTTACAAATCAGACCTCCGCGGATCAAAAACATTGGCCATGAAAATTCCGATGCTGGACCATAACAGCGTCTACACATGCTTAGCATCCGACATTTAAAAATTAAAAATCAACTCAGTGCACTTCGATTTTTCACAATAATTGCGAGTACGCTAATCAACGAATAGAAGAACAATCTCTTTGATTTGATCAATTTACACTGTAAAAATTAAAATAACCAACGAATAAAGTAATAAATTAATCAATCAACTTTCGGTGTGTGAAGGACCTCGTTCTGACAACCTTGGCGTATCAATATGGGTTCACAAATCAAGACCTGTCAGCAAATGTGATGCGACACTTTGCATGGTATACTGTCGAGACACATCAAACCATTTCAATAGCCGCGCAAAATAAATCATTCTTTTCTGACGCACAACGCCATGTCAACATGTGATGAATTGCTTACCACCTGCAATGGCCTAAGGCTGATTTCAAACGAAAATGCAGCATAATTTTAATAAAATCCGAAATTCACGGACTGCTTCACCAAGTCCAAACACAGCGAGACTCTAACTATTTAATATTCAAATTGAGCACAAAATGTTAAATTAAATAAAAATGACGACATGAAAGCGAAATCCGCAAAATCACTAAAGCAAAACAACGTCAACTGGAAAGAAAACGACTGCGGAAATTTGAGGAGCTAGCAGAACATTAAATGGACTTGACACACAAAGTTATAAAATTCCAAAAATTTAAAAAATTCCCGACAAGGTGCTGGCCTACGCTTCAAATTTGGCAGCACTGATCTGCTCAAATGCAGACAAGAAAATGAAATTGAATGAAATCTGGGCGGCTTTTTGACAGTTACCAAAATTGAATCTGAGTACTGAACAGCGGAAGAAAGCAAAGCAAAATATGCAGATGAACACGGAAGTTGGCCAGCAACTGTATGAGGAGTTTTTTGGAATTCATTGTTACGCATTCACAGCTAAGAACTCGAATTCATAATTTTTCAATATTTAAAAATATTCTTTACAATTTCATAATTTAATTGACGTAATCAACTCCCGTCATTTGATGAAACAAACTTCGCACAAAATGACAACCCAACGCTTTTTGCTGAAAAATGCTACGGGATCAATCAAGTGAAAATTTAATGGAATTGTCAAAAAAATACCAACAGAGGAAGTGCGAAGTGAACAAGTGGCGAGAAACGATTTTTGTTTAAATTTTAAAGACGGATTGACAAACTAATCAGCTAATAATGAGACCCGTGGATTGGGATTGAATTTATTTGAAACTCAAAAATTCTAAATTGGCTGTGGAGAAAAATAAGCCTCTACTAGAAAAATAATTAAAATATTGCATTATTCGAGAACAAGAGGAGGCGAAAATTCAATCAAATTATGAAACTGATAAACATAAACAATCTCATTTTTTGCTATGCTACTGCTCGAATTCAAATGGTACCAGTGGAAGTCAGTCGACTGGGCGTGGAAATGAATCTCATTAATTAAAATTGAGAAATAAAAAACGAGAACCGACAGCAATTTGAAATTGATAAAAAACATAAGCCCAAGTGAAGAGCAAATGCAGAAATCAGCCGACTCGTGATAGAGAGCGTGGAAAATTCTGTTCAATTAAAAAGCTGGAAGCAAAAAGTGAAATTCGCAGAGGACAACTCGGCGACACTGATTCTTCGTTGACCATGGAAATTAATGAATAAATTTAAGCGGACCGAGTTTTCACTTGGTCCTGAGCAAGAATCTCACAGCAGCGGCCGAACCTCTTTCTGGATATTGCGTAGTGAAGGTCAACTCGAGCCCGAAAAACGAGAAAAATTAATGTGTGTATGAAATGCTAAAATGGAAGCGCCGACTTTGGCTAGAGCTGATGCGCAGGAATTGACTCATGCATGGATTGTGACGTTGGATGACTGTGGATTCAAATAAACGACGTGTGCCCTCTTCAATTCGGCGTTTGGACGTCAACGACGGTCAGGCACCGGCGACGGCACTCCTCTGCTCGATTCGTTCAAAGAAATGAATACTTCAAATTGTCGAAAAACAATGCAAAATAAAAAATTAAAATAATTTTCTTTTTGAAAAATGAACTGTCACGAGCGCATGAACAGTTGCTGAAGGAGCGTGACTAAGTCATTAAAAAATTAATAATGAATAATAAATTAAAATGCCTCTCAAGAGATGGACAAAAATCTCTCCAAAACTCGTGACCTTTTTTTGATGAGTACGGGCGCGCCATTATCCGCTTCGACGCGGACATGCTGTACCAGAGCTATGGCGACGCCGGGGCCCAGCGGAATCTGGTGCTTGCAAAAATTATTACTGTAAAAAACGAATTAAATTAACAAAATTAAACCGCTCCGCTGAATGTGAACAGGGGTGCTAAGAGATACCGATTGAAGCACAGATAGGAAAATCAATGATAAAATATAATTGATTGCAAAAATTTCCATTGGAACAAGACCGAATGGGCCGCCGCGCACAACGCGTGGTTAATACTTCTTTAAGACTTTTGCACGACGCGACTCAAGCGTTCCAGCGACTCAACAACAGGGACAGGGAAATCCGTCTCATACATACAAAGTGGTCAAGCCAACGCCATTAATTAACGGCCACTTTAATAAATATTAATCAAAAAAAAAGCAAATCGACAATTGACTTGCGTGAAAAATAGAATTGAAAAAAATGAATGATTAAAATGAGACTGAAATTCAAAAAATAACAAAAAGACCCAAATATAAAATTAAAATACATAAATGGTATTGGAGAGAGGAAGAACAAAAAGGCACGCGCAATTTCTAAAATGAAAAATTGCCGAAGAATGGCACAAACAGGAAGAACCAAATTGAATTGGCGACAAATGAATGCAGGAAAGGCGAATATGAAAAAAATAGGAATGAAAGATGTAGAGATTTTGGCCGTTGCTTTCTTGGCAACAGAGAGTCATGAAGGACACTTTGGACGGCTCGGAATACACCAATGCTTCAACCCTGCGAAGGGTTCTTGCGACACAAATATATTTGTTTGAATCATGTGCAGTTGGATCAATTCAAAATCCATTATTACACAGCAATTCAACGACCAGGCCAAAAACAAAATTTACCATTAAATAGAAGTGTCCTAACATCCACTCACCTCGGTCAAAAACAACAAAAATGATGTATACATTTGAATGGAAGTGGATAAAAATGAAAAATAAAACAAAGGCAATGAGAAAAAATTAAAAATTGAACTATGAAAAAATTGAAACACTCAAAAAAGCAAAGCGATTGCCCATTTTTATATTTAATTTACAATTAAATCGCATTCAATCATCTCTGAATCGAAATTGTGCTGAAACGGAGAAGCGGAGGAATCGATTTCGCCTTAGCATAATTTTTAAAAATTTACCACCCAAAAATAATTAAACAAAAATGAAAACGCGATCCAATTTCTGGAAGCAGACAATTTAGAACTGGCTATGGCTTTGCGACAGTCGACAACTATTACTTTTGAATTCACTTTAAATAAACAATCTGCAAGTGCACAATTTCGTCGATCCACCAAATCATTCAGTGCAGTGCTGAACTGCCGGGGCAATTACCATATTCCCGATATACCGGAATTTAACGGGGAGACGATTGCAGATCCCTGATCAATCCACCCAAAATACAGCAATGTTGCTGGACTATTGGCTGACGTTCTTTAACGTGTTCCATTTGCGCCCGCTGAAGATGAGGATGAATAATTAGCGGACAAAAACAATAAAACCCGCACGGCTATTTTTGAGTGAAATTAAAGCATTTCCCTAAAATTTCTGATGATAAATGGCGTATTTTGGAATTTGTGTTAACTTAAATAACAAAATTATGTCGGATGCGAAAGCCTGTACACCGGTGACATCCCCGAAACAAGTTTACACAATTAAAAATTTGACACAAATATGCGAACGA
>VAHH01000899.1:0-18041 GCA_013357305.1 Radopholus similis | reverse complement strand
GTCGAATGAGCTATAATTTGTCAATTTTAAAATTACGTTTCGTACCGGCGACGTTTCGTACCAGCGACGTTTCGTACGCTCGCCAGGATTTGCCAATTGCCGGTTTCACTCCAGAAAATTTGAAAAGTTATGTATTAATTATTATTTGCAAAAAGTGGCCCGGATTTATATGGAAAACCATATTTTTTCGCGGACTCCCCATAGCATGAAACGGAAAACAACATTAAAAGCTGAAACATCTAGAATGTACCAGAAAAATGCCTAAAATTATACTATCTGATAGATGATAATTGATAAATTAGGTACATGTAATTGTTAAAAATATATTTTCACTCATATTTTCGATTATTAAAATTGATAAAATAGACGAGCCATAATGGAGGCGAAAAAATCGAAAACCAAAGACGAAGTTGTACAATTTGATTCCACACATTTGTTGGCCGCACTCGGCTCCACTTGCACAGACGGCCAAACGACCATGGCTGAATTGCTCAGGTTGAAGAAAGTAAGTAATTAATCTTTGTATTTCCGAACACTTTTTTCCGTGAAGTACCTTAACAGCAAAGGACGTGTTCTTTCTCTGTTGGAAACCAATAGGAGTTGTTTTCGGGCTCTCCTCACATTCATTCCTGCCGAAGTTTGTGCAATTTTTGGGGTTCAATCTGTTGCGGAAAAAGATGTGGCTGGCGAGATTAGAGGAACCGAGGCGTTGCGCGAGGCAATCAGCCTCGTGGCCAATGCCTGTTATCTCTCGCTGACAGCCTGCACAGAAGTGAGGGTTTGTTCGTTCCGCCCAAATATTTCCCCATTTTGAGATTCGCGTTCATTTTGATCCGCTAAGTCGCGCATTTACACGACTCCTGGAATGCAGGAATATATCCCTAGCACTTCATTCGGCCATTCTTCGTTTGATTGGTTGAAATTTAAGCCGAAGTACAGCCCTTTCAGTTTTAATTGTAGGAAATGTATGTCTGGTGAAAGAAACAGCCATCATTGTGGCACTCCATTCCAACTTGATGGATCGGGTGGCGGTGTGCACTAACCTCGATAATGATGACGAACCGCAGCACCGTCAAGTCGAAGATGCCGCTTTACGAGTGCTCTATTTGGTTTCGAAACAACGACGACTGACCAAGGTATTGGTCTGAAATAAATATTTGGATTCAGCGCTCAATTCAGTACGTAATCCTGGCCGATGGTGCCTACCACATAGCGAAATACTTAGTCCGACACCATAAAAATGGAGAAGATATATTTACTGCACGGCCTGATTTGCTACAATCACTCAGTTCTCTGCTCTACAGTCACTCGGCTGATACGGGAAGACAACTGGCCAATTGCAGGTAGACCTCAATAGCCTCAATTCGACAAGAGAAATTTTGCAGCGAATGCATAAGTCTTTTTCTGCAATTTCTTCTACGGCCGGAAAACAACTCAATGTCAACCTCCTCCTCCGAATCCTCCGAACAACGAAAGAAGCGTTTACTGCGCCAGCACTGGACTGAGTTCATTCTGCACTGTGTTGACTGTTCTCATGAAGTGCTGTCCGGATTCGGACTAGAGGGGATAAGGGCCGTTCTCGAGCGCAGCAATTCGACCAACCAACCAATTAGCGATACATATTGTCGATTGCTCTGCTGCTACACAAAGGCAAGTACTTACTATATTTGAAAGTAAAAAAAATTTTCCCCTCTACCTCCGTTTTAGGATGTTCGCGGCCGCGTTTGGCTACGCGAGACTGGCGCACTGCACCGTGTTCTCTGTCGTTTGGATTGCAATCCCCTGAATGGGTATGATGTGGCGCAACTCCGGATTCAGTCGCGTATTGTTGCGGCACTTCCCTCACTGCTCTGCAATGACGAGGGTCTGACAATGACGATCAAGGTCAGGGCATTAGATGTGATTCATTTGGTGATTTTATTTTTCATTCAGCATCCAAACTTTTTACCCACCGCACTGGCACAGATTGAGCTCTTTCTGGCCGAAAATGGCGAGAAATGCAACATCGAAGTCGCCGATGAACAGCTGCTTGGCCGAGGAGGGAATCTGCCAGTTATGCCAATTGAGCAAAGAACGGAGAAGAGGAAGAGGTCGGCAGCCGATATGGCGCAACCGCTGTGCAAGAACTTCTCCAATCCCCATTCTCTCGACGAAATGGCTGCAGCCACGTCCCCCTCCACCAGCTCTTGGTCGCCGTCCAGGTCTCCCAGCCAATTCACCAGCCAGTTCTCGCCCACCGCCAGTCCATCTGCATCCCCTCCACATTCTTTCCAGCTGGATGGTCATTATCACTAGCCGCCAAAAATAAGCCAACTTTCCAAAAACTCAGATTATCTTGTCGAAGAGAACGGACTGCGCCCATCGAGGGAAATGTCTCCTCCGCTTGATGGCAATGAGCACGAATTTGGGATGGATGTAGAGGACGAGCAGCACATTGACGCCCCACTTGGCGCATTCCTGTCCAAAGAAGAACTTATCGGGGACGAGACTGCCATTCTGCAGGAATCGAACATAGTCGAATCGGCGAATATTGGGGACAAACAAAAGGAAAAGGCGTTGGCACTCCGTCGTTCCATCGTAAACAACTTCCTCAGGCTAATAGCGCAATTCTCGCACAAAGACGAACGCCAGAGTGTAATTCTGCTCAAACCGGATATTATCCTAACGATGATCCGTCACATCAGCGAGGTGGAACAAGCAGAATTTAGGCGGCAAATAACAATGAGAATCGGGTTTTCCAGGCGCCCGAACTGGACAATCGACTAGCCCGTGCCCTGCGCCGTTTGGGACGGCACGAGACCGGATTGCAGGCCCTGCTAGACATGGAATTTCAGTACATGATTGTCACACAACTCATCCGCCGACGCTGTACCTTGTCCAGGTGCGAGATCAAACACTTTCAGACACACACAATTATCGTAGATTTGCACGTCCGTGTGCGCGTTGTGAGATCCGTCACGAATTTGGGCGCCGTCTTTTGGAGGACCATGCTCTGTTGGCTGATTCGGCGATGGGCGAACACATATTGCTCCGACTGCGCATGGACGCAGTGGCGCAAATGGAAGACGGGCGGAGGGCCGAAACGGCGCGATTGCGTGCCATTGCCTCATCGATTGTTCGTCGGAATAATCCAAATAAAATCGCATTAATCATGTCTAAAGGTTCTTTTTCGCCGCGAGGAACGCCGTCCCCGCTTCTTTCGCAACTTCCAGCCCTTGGAGACCATTCTGAGTGCAATAGGACAGCTGGCCAGGGAGAGACTGGACGAACAGAGCGAGGAGGTCACTTTTCTGGGTCCTATTTTGAAAATGTTTTTCAAGGGCCAGCTCTGCTGCGAATTGTTGGTTGCGCTTGCGTCTCTGCTCCCACGCAACCGGCATTTGTTCAATTCTGATTCGATGGAAACAACTAATCGAAACGACACAAAAGCGGAAATCAGCGAGCACAAATGCGTCCTGGATGCAGATGTGGCAAATTATGCAGAGGAGACGCTGAAATTCAGAAACAAATGGGGCAGGTCCATTATTGCCGTGCCCAAGCGGAAACTTTGTGCCTGGAATGAATACTTTTCGGTACGCGACTGGGAAGAACCAGCTCCCTTTGATTTTATTATTATCCACGAACCATGTCGTAATTCCAGGGGATGTTCGGCTCAGAATTTGTGGAGCGCCTCACTGGCCGCGACCAGTTCGTATTTGATGCCGACCATGAGGAGTGTACGGAGGCCGACTTCGTCAAGTTCCTCGTAATCCATTCACTAACCTTAAAAACCAATTGCTTATTTCGCAGCACTATTCCATCGGATGCGGACTCCGCAGTGAGTGTTTGCGCGTCGAGAGTGCCGAGAGTTGCTGTGCATTACTTTGCGTACGTTATGTTTTTGGACATCACCCTTTTCCCGTTCCAAATTCAGCTTGCCGATAAATATCTCTGCACACGATTGTTGGACCATCTGCTCGGAGGTGGCATTGCCGGTCGTTTTGTCGTTGGACGCACTCTCCGACACTTCCTTCCTTTGGCACTCTCCGTGCCGACTGTTGGCAACGGAGGGGGTCTGAAGGTGAGACCACCGCCCCAAGACCACCCCTCACTCTTTTAGAACATTTGTGCGTTCGTCTTTTTGCTCCACGCCACCAATGCCGAGATGCTTTCCACTCTGCGCCATCTGGCCGACTGCACCAACTCAAAAGGACTTCCCTTTCTCATTGATTCATTGATCTCGCTGCTTCACGAATTTCTACTCCCTTTCTCTAACCCCACACGGGCTCATCTTCAGCTGCAATATTGAGAATAATAGTAACCCGTTAAGCCCCTTCCCTTTGCATAAAACATATTTATTTCATTCTCATCTTGAGACAAGCAACAATGCAAATCAACAAAAAAATAACCAATTGATTAACGCAACTGGTCGTCGACTGTTTTCTTTTTCATCAGCTCCCATATTGTTTTCGCCCTTTCTTTATCGCCAAAGCGCTCTTCCAATTGTGCAAAGCGTTTCAGAATTGTTGTGTCTGAATTATTAAGGATAAAAGTATTGAGATTTTTCTTTTTAACGTTTTCGCTTTTCTGTGCAGTTAAGGGCGCGTTCGAGCAATTGTTGCGATTGACCGCTGTCTCCTTGCTGCAGAAGGTGTTTGGCAAAGCTGAACCATGGGTCCAAGTGCCGACGGTGGAACTTCTTTATCATCGACTCGAACAGCTCTCGTATTTCCTCCTCTCTGCCCTCTGCGTTCGTCTGACACTTCAACAAATTGATGAGGAATTTGTGCATTTCATGCGGATCGGTGGCCGCACACGCTCGCACAAACACTTCGCGAAGCGAGTCCTCCGTGCCAAGTGCAACCTCTACATTCAAATACGCTCGCCAGATTGCGACTAAATTCGCGTCGTTTCTGTAAAAAGTGGTGAGCCTGGAAGTAAGCCCTACACTATACCCGAAAGTGATGGTGTTCAGCGCTTGTTCTGCGACTTCGCGACCCAACTCGTATCGCCGTCTGACCTTGGCTTGCATCTGCTGCAGAATGAATTGGAGATAGCCAACCCAATGGCGAACAGATTGCGGATGGGCCAACACCGCCTGCTCATATTCCTCGACTGTGCCAAGTGCTTCCCCGTCCAATTTGACTACAATTGTCGACTAAACAGTGACAAGTGTTCAATCATTTACTGTTTCCGGGCCTTGCCTTTAACTCTTCCACCTCGTGTTCGTCATCCGCATCCATTTCTTCTTCTTCTTCATCGGTCTTTTCGGGTTCGTCTTTGTGTTCCTTCTGATCCTCTTTGCTCTCCTCCACCGATAATGTCCGTATTCGCTTTCTGCCGCCGGTGAATATCTAGACTGCCATCATCTTACAATTTGCAAATGAGACTGAACAGACCTTTTCCATCACACTCTCGTCCACTTCCTTCGCCGAGACCATTCGCATCACTACAACCTTTCCCCTCTTTGTTTTGTTCACGCCTACAACTTTGCCCAAACGCATTTCCCCATCATCGAACAATTGTTTTTTGTCTTCCAACTGATCGCGCGGAAAAATAGCTCGAAAATCAGGGTTGATCTCCGCATGCACGTTTTGCTCATCGCCAGAGGTACTGGGCACGATAAACGCGGGCAATATATCGCCCGTCGAGAATTCGTCAGTAAACTTTATCAAATTTAACTTCTTTCTGGGCTCCTGCAATTTCTCCAATTTCGCAGTGCATTCCACCATCCTGCATAAAGCAATCTATCCTATCGCAACCAAAATGTCAAAATCTACCTTCCCAGTTGGTGTCGCTTTTCCAACATCTCTCGGCCTTTGTCAGTGATTGATTTTGCTTTGCTCACACACAACACCTTTACATTAATTGTTTTTCCTGTATTTCGCATGATGAATTCCTGCATAGGGAATGAGCCCTCGTTTTGAAGTCCATTCAATTCGCTGACGTGCAACCGACCTTTGGCGAGGGAATTGAGGGTAATTTATGCTGGGTCAGTGGTCTAGTGGTATGATTCTCGCTTCGGGAGCTCGAATGTGCGAGAGGTCCTGGGTTCAATTCCCAGCTGACCCCAAACTTTTTATCGGTTTTAATCGTTTATATGTATTGTTATTTTTTCTGTACTGCCCATTTTCGTGGACCTACCAACACTTCCACCGGGAATCTCCAATTCTGCCGTTGTGTTATGTGAAGTTCCCCCATACGGCCAAGGACCCAATACTTTTGCCGTATAAATTTGGAAGGGTTTCGCCGGCCTGATCAGCCCAGGATTGACTTTCTCCAGGGACTTTTGCGTCGAATTCTTGGTTGCCGCCTCTTGATAGACCATTCCCGATTCTGCTGCCGAACCATCTACGGACGGAAGTTGTAACAACATGTGTCCTTGTTCGGTGTCGAAACTCTTTACGACCACTCTGATTGGCATACCAACCTTGATCTCATCACGTAGATTTGTTATATAACTGTGCAAATGAATTGCTTATTTTTTCGGTGTTTTTCAAAATTCCACCTTGATGGCAAAAGTCCTACAACCCGATTGTAAAAGGCGACGAGCACTGATCCTCCGCCCAGCTGTTTGATCACAACCCCTGTTGCGGTAGACCCCACAAAACTATCGTCCACACGAGTGATTTGACGCTCATATTGTGCGGCTTTAACCAATGCCGGTTTTGCGGTCAGCATCAGAAGGTTTGAGCTGGCGTCGAAAAAGAGCACTCGGCACACGATGAGTTGATCTAAAATGGGAATTGGAACTACTCAAGTGCATTGATGGGTGTGTCGCAACCTTTTTTGAATCTCTTCTGCCAATTTTTGGTCGGATTATCCATCACGTGCATTGCAGTCACAAAGCCGAAGAGACCACTGCCGAAGACGACCCTCACTCCCTTCTCGGACAGGTTCTTCACCTTGCCACTTATTTTTTGACCCGGTTGAGCCTCTTCTCCAGTTACAATTTTTGATCGTGTCGTGACAAGCAATTGCCGTTCAACTGATGAATAAGCGATAATTCGGCACTTGTGCTCAGTGCCTGTAGTGAATTTAGGCACTAAATGAATGTATGCGCATTATTCAAGTCATTTCATTTTTGGCAAGACCATACAATTTGCCTCCCAATTCTCAATATGTCTGCGTAGTGCCTTCGCCGTGAACATTTGTTTGTCATTTTCGTCTCCTCCCACCTTGAAGTAAATATTGCGTTGTTTGTCACAATAACACACTGTTCCAACAATATGTGAGCCGATTTTGAATTCCTGATGAATGCGGGGGATACATGCAACACTACAACGAAAAAGTATAAGGCACCGGTGGAAGAAGTCGCTTCTCTGGCTTTGACAAGGCTACCACATCAGGGTGGGCACTGAGCACGAGCATGTGAATGTTGGGCTGTGACAGGAGCACGCACGCCCGAAACGGTTTTGTGGCGCGACTGAG
The DNA here is from genome assembly GCA_013357305.1 of Radopholus similis. Taxonomy (NCBI): domain Eukaryota; kingdom Metazoa; phylum Nematoda; class Chromadorea; order Rhabditida; family Pratylenchidae; genus Radopholus; species Radopholus similis. Next base: position 10,631 of record VAHH01000899.1, on the reverse strand, counting down.
GTCGAAGCGAATTCGCGGAGGCAAGTGTATTTTTCGAATGAATGCCTTCGGACCTGTGTGTTCGTTGGTATTGGGCATCTTCTTAAATACTCTAACTCGCCATTTTTTATTGTTACGAATACTCCGGTAGCGGTAACTTTCTCCGGCTCAACTTGTACAATTGCCCCCGGCATCAAGTGTCTGGACTCCAAGTTGGCGTCTGACTCCAGCGAATCCGTCTCCACAAATCCAGTGAGTTTGACGATTCGAGATGAGGCGGCGGGCTTTTCCTTCACTCGAAAGAGTGCAACTTGTCCAATGTGAAGGCGACTCAGCAAAAGATTGGCCGGCAAATCTTCGGAATACACAAATCCTTTCACGAAGCTGCTTGAAAACCCCAGTTCCACTACGGCACCTAACTAAGCAATATCAAAAGATGCCGGTGATTAATACAAAATGTTACCTTTCTCTTCAATGCTGGAAATTGTTCCGTTCAGAGCTGTTCCCGTCAACAACGCTGACGGAATCAGATGGCTGTTCACTGCACGAGGACAAACAGTCACAGTCGGTTTTTTCGCTAAAGGCGCATCTCTTATCATACTATAAACGCATATGCTGCTTAAAGTGCACCAATGAACCTTTTTTGTCGACAGCAGGTTTTATTACTCGAAAAGCAAATGCCTGTCCGCATGTAAACAGATCGTCCAACGTAGTGTTTGTTTTTGCCAACTGACGCGAGAACTCCTCGCTGATCTGGGTTGCCGGGAGTATGAGCTGGATTCCCTCCACGCACTCCAAGATCACATCCAATTCTCTAACCTTAAATAATACTAAAATAAAATCATCTCTATAATAAGAATCTGACGTATTTGACGAAAGCCAATCCGCGCACAGTTTGCGTGAGTAACTCCGGTGTCACGACCTGCCGGAATATGGCATCGTCGACTAGTTGTTCACCGTCGCATTCACCGAATTTGGCCTTTTTCTGCTTTGCGCTACCAACAAATGGTGTGGGGTTATGTCTCTTTGCTCCTGGCTTTGCATTGGAAAGGGATTTTGGCGACTCCCTAAATGCCGAGCGAATTGATAGCTTTGCAGAGCCTCCTCTGGGAAAGTCAATCTCAGCAGCACACATTTTGTCTCCAAAATAAAAATTAGAATGATCATTTATATAAAACTTAATAAATAAATGATATCTTGAGATAACATAACAAATATTTTCAATGAAACCGAATAATATAAACAGATTTATAAATAACAAAATTATTCTAGAGTAATATTATAGGGTGATTTTGGCACTTTTGAGAACAACAGTGTACGACCCGGTTCAACCAACTCTTCAGTCAGAGCCAAACATGGATGGCAAATCGTAGAGCAATTTGAAGTGATACGAGGTTTTTGCTCATCTTTTGTATCCTCGCTCTGTTTGAATCTACCGAAACAAAGTGAACACTGAGTCCCGTCTCTTTCGCTTTCCACTTTGTTAGCGACACTCAAAATTGTCGAAACCTAATTTAAAATTTACAATTTTGTCAATTAAAAAAACAAACTGTGGCGGGAAAACCGCTGTCGCGCAAAGAAGTGATGAATTCTTCGGTCAGTAGCTGAAGTTCGCCCTTGGTTTCCATTTCAGGGATTTTTAACTCATCAACTTTGTCAACTAATTTCTCGATCGCCTCCAATTCGCGATTCGATATATCACGAAGTGGGCGGACAAATTGTATTTTGTTTGCTTCATCTTTGTCGAATCGAGTATCCACCATCGCAGAAATATCCGCAAGAGAGTGACCTAAATCATATACCTATATTTGATAGGTTGAAAAAATGGAGTGACCTCGGCCAAAACAAAGTGCATTGATAACATCCCGGGCCAATGTGTCAGCATTGTCAGACAAAAGCACAGTTCTGCAATGGAGCTCTCGACAAACTAGCCATATCAAGCGTGTTCGAAGAATCCTCCTCAATTCCTCTTTCACTGTTCCAGATTTGCAGAAATTTAGTATTTTGGCATATTCTTGAATCCGTTCATTGAAAGTTTGCAAATCTGAATTCAGAACAGCTGCTTCATGCACAAAGTGCCATTGCCAGTTGGCTGGGAAACGAGTAATTAATGAACGGCACCTTTTGTTTTGCAATTCGAATTGTCTTGGCTCAACCGCATCAAGAATGACGAGTACCTTGAATAAAGCAATCATTAAACGATTCGATCTATTTTAGTTTCACAGTACATTAGAATTTATTCGTAGCCTTTTATGGTCACTGGACTCAGAAACAGCCATTTGAACAAAATGAAGCAAATGGATTGAAGATAAATGTCCAGGCAAATAGATGAGCAAAGAGTCCCGCTTAAAATTAATTAATATCATTTATTAATTATAAATATTATTATTTTATAACCATTCACCTGTAGATCGTCTCGAAATACGCGATTCTTCCCCAAACAAAACGCAAACTTATGCCGAATAACACGCTCAAAACCTAAATAATTCTATTCTTGAAATCTTAGTGTCGTTGAATCTACATTGAGGACAATAACCAGCGTTTTTTGTATTTTCTAATCGGTAGAAATCACCGTTGCCTGTAGTGCATTTCACACAAGTAATCATAATCACTGAGGAATCCATTTTAGAATCTAAAAAGAAAGAATAAATTTAAGTTGTGAAAGTTATAAAACTATTTGGATTTTTACTTTTTAGTCGTTGAAAACATTTAAAGAAGGAATTTTCATTTTAATCATTTCATTTTTTATCTAAGAAAGTGGAAGAACTTGATGTCGTCAAAATCGTTCGCAACTGGTCGATTGATTAATTTGGCCGTGTGCACAGTGAACCAGTGGGCATTAGACTTTTCGGGGAATCGGGAGCGCATTCTCAAAAGTTGGATGTTGCTATGGGGGCTTCGATATTACATATAATCACCACTGTTCTCTTTAGCCTGTTGTGACGCCTATGAAAAGGGAGCACTAGTGCGGCTGGGGCCCGAGTTGGAAATCCCCGGCTACAACTGTTTGGACCATTTCTATGAGCCGGACACAGAGATACACTCATGGGAAGTGTTGGCCGAGATTGTGAGAGAGTCATTGAAGGCCGGTTTTTGCATTTAACTGACGTCTCAGTTCCACTGCATTTGATCTGACCACCTAATCAGTGATTTTTACAGTTCCCGAACCTGCTGATAATCACCGGAATGCCAGTTCAGCGCAAGTTGGGTCTGTTCAACTGCATGGTGGCACTTGCGAACGGCCGACTGGTGTTTATTTACCCGAAAACAGTGCTGGCAAACGACGACATCTACAGAGAAGGCAGGTACTGGACACCAACATAATGGGTAATCTCTCTACTCATTATTTTTCATTCTAGGTGGTTTGTTCCATGGCAGCATAAAAATACCCTGATCCAGTACCGTTTGGATCCAAAGTACGGATTTGCGCAGGTCTTTACCAATTTCACTTACCTCTTAAAAACGGAATCCAGGAATTTGTGCCATTTGGCAACGCATTTGTGCAATCGCGAGACGGAGTGAAATTGGGAATGGAAATGTGCGAAGAGATGTGGACCGCCAAAAGTCCGTCCAATGGACTAGCCTTGCAGGGCGTGGAGATCATTTGCAACGCAAGCGGGAGTCACCACGTGCTGGGCAAGTCCCACAAGCGAATCAACCAATTGGTGCTCGGAACAACCACAAAGGTCCACCAAACGGTGTTTTTCGTTATCCAGACGAGAGTCCACTTCAGCTGGGCGGTGTCTACATGTACGCAAATCACCGAGGAATGGATGGCGAGAGGGTGTATTTTGACGGAATGTCTTCGATTGCTCAGGACGACAAATTGTACGCCCAGATAAGCCAATTCGATATTGAGGATACGGCGACGGTGAATTGTGTGCTCAACCTGGACCACTCAATGATTTATCGACGCAAAATGGCCAGCACTTGTCAAGAGGTACCATTTGTTTGTTTCCCATTTTTGAGTTGAAATCAATAAATGCAGTCAAGTCGTACCGACGATATGCCGTTTGTAATGGCCGATATCGATTTACTACTCAGCAGTCATTCTCCCGTTTCTCGACCAATCACAGTGGAACAGCACTCCAATGTCGAAGAGCTGTGTCACGTGCCGCCTGCTTGGCTTTGGAACTACTTGCGTCGGAGCAAGATGGTGTGGAAAATACCAGTCACTCTTGCATCGCTCCTTTTGTCAGAGCGGCTTCTTCATTCCACTGTCTGGCGGCCAGGACAGCGTATCTGTGGCATTGATGGTTCGCCTCATGTGCGAGAAAGTGGCTGAGGCTGTGCGCTCGGGGAACAATGACCCGGCCTATTTGCTGAATGGAGAGCGAGTGCCATCCAACGCCCAGGAACTGTGCAACAAACTGCTCTTCACCTGCTATATGGGCTCAACTAACTCTTCGGAAAAGACTCGTGCCCTCGCTTTTGGAATTGCCGCCGACATTGGGGCAAATCACTCAAAGTCAGAAACTGCAATTTTCGAAATTTCCAATCCCTTGCAGTGTGACGATAGATCCGATGGTTGAAGCTGCGCTGGGGACACTCAGCTTTCAGCCTTCATTCGAATCAGAAGATAGCCGAGAAGTGATGGCCTTGCAGAATGTGCAAGCTCGTGTCAGAATGGTGCTCTCATACTTGCACGCCCAGCTTGCCTTGGTCAAACACAAAAGTAAATAACGGACAAATTTTTGCATCCATTCTACACTCTGCAATTAGGAGCTGGGACATTACTCGTTCTTGGCACTTCAAACGTAGATGAAAGCCTTGTTGGATATGTGACCAAATATGGTAAGGAATACTATATAATTAATTAGTTAGTAATTCTTTATTTTGAAATCTAACAGATTGTTCATCTGCCGACTTGAATCCAATTGGGTCAATTTCAAAACGCGATCTACGCGAATTTCTCAGTTACGTGCACCAAAAGCATAATTTCCCACATTTGCAAGAGTAATTCAATATTCTTTGACGTCCACTTTAAATTTAAAATCCCTTCCAAGAGTCATTGAATCGATACCTACAGCTGAACTTCGTCCGCTCAACAACGGCGAAGTTGTGCAGACAGATGAAGCCGAAATTGGTTTGACCTATGATGAGTTGTCCTTCTTCGGGCGGTTACGCCGTCCGGGCTGTCTTGGACCGCACTCTATGTTCCGGGAGCTCATCAACGAATGGCATCCACGATTGACTTATGAGGGGGCACGTGATAGCTGATTGTACGTAGTAGTATCTTTCTTTTTTCAGATTGCGGACAAAGTGCGCCTTTTCTTTCGTCGCTACGCTATAAATCGACACAAAGCGACTGTTGCGACACCAGCTTATCATGCAAACACATATAGTAACGACGACCACCGAAATGATCACCGTCCTTTTCTCTATCCCAATCTCGAACATCAATTCCAATGCATTGATAAAACAATTGTCCAACTGAGGGATGGCAAATGAAAAATAGGAATAACAGGTGGTACTACTGTAATGAGAGTTGGTATGGAGTGAGTTATTACTTATTAGGTGTATTATTGATAAAACTTAAATATTATGTTTTATTTGTATGCATTATTATTTATTAAACAATAAAGTGAAGAGTAAACAACTAATATTTATTTTTATCATTTATAAACTACTATTTTTCACTGTATCCGGTTACAGTTAAATTATGGTTATCAGTAATCCTTTGCGTAAGGAGGTGATTCAGCTCTATAGGACGGTTGGCAAAGCCAAATTTTATCCAACTACATGATACAAGTTTTAGCTTTATTACATGGGCAAGGAATATCCCAATGGCTCTCTTTGGTTCCATGAAAGATTAAAGAACGCTTTCAAGCGTAACAGCAATATTCAGGAAGATGAAAAAATACGTGAATTGGTCAAGCGGGGAGAGTATGTCGTCAAGGAGCTGGAGGTTGGCTAACGAATTTTATAGACACAAACAAGTGATAATTATTTTTTAATCACAGGCTCTTTATAGACTGCGTAAATACCGAGCAATGAAAAGCAGATACTACGCATAATTAAGACTTAAGAGAGTAAAAATTAGGCTTTACATGTGCAATATCATGTGAAGCTTCTACGAGACAACAGACAAGCAAACACCCTAATGTAACATCTTTTAAAAATTACTAAATTGCTAATAACTAATAAGTAATAAGTAAGAAATCATTCTTTTTTATTGAATTGTTATTTAAGTATTATATGCAACATTATTAATTTAAAATATATTGTTAAAATTATTACAACGAATGTATTACAATTGATTTGACTTTGTCGTTTGTCTTTTAATAAGGCCTGTAGGCCTGTACATTTAAGTATATGATTGTCCGTTACACTACAATATACATTATACGCTATGGCCCGGATTTTTATTAAATATATATCTGCAATTTTTTATTGCAGTTTTGTGATGAAGTTTTAGTCTAAAAATCGTCAAAATAGGTAAAAATACCTAGATTTCATCTAAAAAATCTAAAAATCAGCCCTAATTTTAATATTTTTTAGGAAAACTTTTCTTCCAAAAATGGACTAACTGGAAAAAATATGTGCCAAAAAATAGCTTATTTAATAAATAATAATTATTAATTATATAATTATTATCAGATTTAAAATCATAGTATTCTCTTTTTGATAAAAATGCCAAATAGTGAGCAACAACAGGACAACGTAGGTACAAACGGTACTCCAAACAGCAGCGACAAATCTTCGGATAGAAAGGATGTGTGCCGCGATTTTCTAAATAACATCTGCAATCGAGTATGTTTAGAAAAGTTAGATAATGAGATTAATAATAATAATAATAATTTATTTTAGGGGAGTCGTTGCAAATTCTTCCACCCGGAAGGCGAAGACTCCAGAAAGTCACAAAATGCAGCGGAGGAGCCGTATCAATTCTGCATCGATTTTCAAGTTGATTTTTAACATCTAAAGCAAAAGCTATAACTTATTAATGCGAAGGCTGGCAAGATAGTTTATTTTTTACCATATTTAATAATGCAGCTAAAGTGAAAGCCAATAACCTTTTAAGAGTTTCCTTGTCTTGCGAGAGTAAAGCGGGTTTCTATAATTTCTTTCAGAACCAAGGTTGCCACCGCGATAATTGCCGTTACGTCCATGCGTTTCGCGAAGATGTTGACCGCTACAAGCGCACTGGCGACGTTACGCTTGGCTTGGCGCGAGCGTTAGCTGCGCTTATGCGTGGCGACACCATCAACGGCATTCCCATTTGCAAAGAATTCCAAAATGGCCATTGTGCGCGCGGGTCGCAATGCCGTTATTGGCACATCAATCGCGACGAGGAGCGGCGCAAACGCTTTTCGGGTCGCAGCGGCGGCACGCCTCCACCGCAGGCGCCAGCGATGCCACCGCCGCCTTTCGGTGCGTGCTCAGGATTTGGTTGGAATCAAACTGCCGATGATCTGATGCAACCATTTAAAGGCATTAAAATTGAAATACCGACTATAACTATAAGCACTATCTAATCTACTAGCTCTAGCAATTTTAGCTATAAAAATGCATTCTAGAGTAATAAGTAATACATGATTACGTGAGTACTGCATTCTATTTTATTACCAGTTATTTTTCAACAAGCGAGCAGACTCTTAATAGTACCTATTCTCCCTCCCATCTTCAATTGCGCATCACTCTAGAAAGAACATTTAGGTTTTCATAAATCTAAAAATAATTGCAATTGCAAGAAAAACTAAATTCATAGTAGGTATTCTTAGATTGGTATTATATAATGCAGATAGGATACTTTTAGGCGCACTCGCGATCTTTCTTGAAGTGCAATAGGAGCAAGAGAATAATCATAAGAATGAAGCGTTTATTTTGATCAGGAATTCGACGCCGTGCTGATGAATACGGCGGTGGTGGTGGATACGGAGATGACTTCGGCCCATCTGCTAAGCGAGGTGCTTTTTCGCAGGCGCCAACGCCAATGAATGCTGGGTTGCCGCCTGCTCCAGCAACTCGCGTGATCGTCGATTTGGAACGCCGCAACGCCGAGTTGGTGTCGGAGGTGGACAGTTTGAAGCGAGAGCTGCAGCGTGAGAAAGAACGATACGACGATTTGGCGAGTTTGGCTAACTTGGTTAATGATTATTTCAAACATTAGATGGCCCTGTTTCGCGCTACTCAGACAAACCAGGCAGCCGCTGCTGCCGTTCAGCAACAGCGCCCGAACCCGATAGTTCAGACCAATCCGCTCTCAGCAGTTCCTACTGGAAACATGCAACAGACGATTCCGGGTCTGGGCTCACTACCACAACCCCAGCAACAATGGCAGGGTACCGCGCAGCAGAATTGGGGCAAATACGAATGGAACGCGAGCTAAAGGAACCAGATGGGCGGAATAAACTATCCATGTACTCTTCCGAATCCGTTTGCAAATTTAAAATATTCCACAATGTAATCCTGTTTTTATACTTACTATACATATGACGTGAAAATGCAACACAATTTGTATTTCGGCATAAATGTCTCAAAAGTCGCAACATGAGTACCAATATCCACAGCCGGCCGCACATCGCATTTATTTTCCCTCATCCATCATTAGTAGTTATTCCAAATTTGCCAAAATCCAGCGCTTATATCTTTGTTTTTCTCGAGGTAACCCCTGCGAAATCGCCCGCCCCGGTTCAAATATATTAGTATACAATTTTGTATTGTTTGGATTTTTTTTAATCGAATTATTCTCTACACGGTTTGTTTTAGCTCCAAATATTTAAGCGCAAGGTTGACAGAACAAAACCTGTTGTTGCTTATATTTCAACAACATAATTTAAATTGAAACGTCAAATGTTTTTTGCGCAAAGAAATGATCGAAAATTGTGTGACTTCTTCGATCCTCCAATTCACTCCTTGCTGGCTGAACGCGAACGGGACGAGCGGCTAGCCGAGCGAGAACGCGAACGACCATTCTGAGCTAAACCAATTTGTCGAGTTTAGCTTTAAAACAAAGTTAGAAATGCGAGTTGGCGGTACCCGCTGGCGATTTGCTGCGAGAACGAGAGCGTGAAGGCGGAGAACGAGAACGCGGTGAGCGAGAACGAGTGCGGCTGCGAGTGCGACGATCCGAGTTAGTTCGAGAACGGCTTAAAACAATTCCACAAATGTTTAATAACAAGTCAATATGAAGATACCTGCGACGACCTCCGCCCCCGCCTTCGGAGTCATCCACCAGCTTGATCTTGCGTCCGTTGATCTCTTTACCTGCAAATGGAACACCAATTAGTGATATATATTGGGTTCCCAGCCTACCTTGGAACTTATCAATTGCGCGCTTCAGATCCTCGCGAGTGGCGAAGCAGACGAATGCCTCGTTACGGACCTGTTTGTGGGCGTCAGCATAAGTCACTTCGGCGACCGTGCGCATCATATCCTTGAGCTCCTATGCAGAAACAAATAAGGTTGGATGGCTTACACAAAGGTAAACATCAAACTAAATTCAAGAGCACACAACAAGCAATAGCAGTGAGAACTCTCACCATTGTTGGCGACACGAGACCTAACCCTTCTCTACGCCTGCCCGCGTTTTCTTCGCCAATTCCAGGACTGCGGTTTTCGACACACAGCGAACGGGTTTGAACATTGAATCGCACAAAAAGAGTTTTGAGAGTGGCACTTGGCACAAGGAGTTCGCCCATCGCAGCACCAACGTGCAGATCGGATAGAGATCATAGGCCAGCGTACGGTAGGAAAGAACCCGGGAAAGAGTGCGCCTTCGGCGAAGAAGTACCCCTTGGTTTGAGAGTGGCGACGAGCCAGAACGAGTACCGCCAGTGTGGGCAATCCAATTCTCTGCACTACTCTGGGCGATGGCCAACAACATACGGGGTGGGTTAATGCGTCCTTAAACATGAGTTGATGGGAATTTTAAGTTTTGCGAAAGTTTAAGTTCAACTCATTCCAAAACAAATATATAAAATTATTTTTGCATTTTGCTAAAACTTATACCTATTGTATGCTTTGTAATTGTTTTGTGGTAGGCTTCTTGTCCATTAAATTTAAAAGTATCTTACTTGCCACGAGCAGCGCGTTGACAGGTTGGTCACCAGCATGCGATGGCGGGTACGGACGGGTGGTGCATAACGGAGCGAACTGCAAACATATTTAGGTTAGGAAAATGTTTTTTGCAATTATATAAAGATACCCTCCACGACCATCTCTGCCTCCATATCCACCTCCTCGTGGTCCTAAAACAATTGGTTAAATGCAGTAGAAGAGCAGAAAATGCATACCTCTACGAGACAGCTCTACAATAACTCGTTCTCCGCACAAATCGCGGCCATTTAATTCGTAAACGGCATCATCTGCATCACGAGAATCATCGAATTCCTAAATAATAAATATTACAATTTATAAATTATGTATATGATCAGAATGGAAAGCCAACCAACCACAAATCCGAAGCCATTTTTGAGCATAATCTCTCGAATACGGCCACATCCCTTAAAAAAGTGCTCAACATCGCGTTCTGTGGCCCGTGATGATAGATGTCCAACATAGACGCGAGACATAATTACCACTTGATAATACTAGTAACTTTGAAAGTAAATAGGTATATAATTAATTTATCCATAATAAAATTCCAACAAAAGGGAGAGAGCCACTTACATTGTTGGATTGTATACCTTTAAAGTTGATTTTGTGAG
>VAHH01000898.1:0-18068 GCA_013357305.1 Radopholus similis | reverse complement strand
CCTGCGACCTCAGACAGCGCATAGGGACATCTGTGCCGAAGCCGAAGATGTTGGCCGAGATGAACATGACGAAGAAGAACAGCACCGTGGGGACGTAGTAGCAGTTCAGGCGGTCGATGAAGTCGGAGAACTGCGCCCTCGGCTTCCGGATCCAGTCGATCAAGGTTCGGCCTGAAAATGAAATAAAAACATAGCAGCGAGAAGTCTTGTTTCACCGAAGAACGCCTGATTGAAGCCGAAGAAGGGCATGTTGTGAACGCTGATCATCTTGTTCCTGAAAGGGCAAGACGTCATTTTTCATTTGTGCCGGTTGTTGTTGTTTTTTAATTTCGCCCATTTTATCGTTCATTCCACTCACAAATTGTTCGACCAGTTGCCGTGGTCATAGTTCTTGGCGGGCCGTCCGCACATTCCCGCACTTGAAGTGCTCAGTTGTGGGTTGTTGCGGTACATTGCGATGATTTAAATGTCAATCAATCGCTAAGGCTCTTTTGAGGGCAAAGGCACAAGGCGGAAGCGGATTGGGGCAAACGGGAGTTTAATAAAGGCTTAAAGTCTTAAATACGCCGCCCAGCACTGTCCCGCTCACACCAAAGTGTGAGGAACCGCCCGCCCCATTCCACACGAAATCTCTGGGAAACAATTAGAAGTGGTGATCGTTCCCTCCTTGTATTAAACATGGCATTTGCAAAAATTGCTGCTCAATGCCCATCCACAGATTGTAATCTCTAGTACCTAGTCCGCAATCGCCATGATATTTGTAATGGTGAAGAGAACTTCTTTCACAGCCTTCTTCCCAAGTTCCCAACTAAAAATGTATAAATTGTAATGAGGGGAATGTGTTAATTCTGAATTGGCTGAGTGGGACGGGGTTTGCGGATCAGTCTTACAGTTTTTGAGAGTTAATTCAGATTTTTTCCAAATTCTCGATCATAGTGTCTGGAATCCTGGGTAACAAATCTCGTTCAGTTAGGAAATGACGTGTGCCGCAGAACCTGAGTTTTACAAAGTATCGGTGGAAGAAGGCGCGGTCAGACACTGCTGGCCCGGCCACCAGATGTCAGTAAATTTCCTGTTCGACCATCTTTCTTAGTCCCAACGTCCCAAGTCTCGCGCCATATCCTCCGCAATGAAATTTGGAAAGCCGAATACACACAGTCCCTCCTTTCCCTTTCCACCGCTGATCGCCGTCAGTTTCATCTTCGCGACCATTACCACAGACCAGCACTACAGTCAGCCGCAATCGCGTCCGCCTCAATCTTTTCAGTCTTACCCATTCGCATGAAGTTTTCCTTTCTCTGCTCGCCTTTGAAGGCTACGCCATACGCCTTGACCCAGGCAGCGAGCGCCCCGATGTGTTCGCCCTTGCAAAGCAAGGCAACATGTGGCTGTCGGAGGAGTTGGGTCCATATTTGTTTGAGTCCAAAGGTTGGGGAAACAGGTTGTTGCCTTCCTTTCATCGTGGGCCGGCCTGATGTGCCCCGGATGAGCCCCCCCCCCAACTCGCCACAAGCCCAATGTCATCCCAACTCACCACAAAAGCTATTTGTCCCCAACTCACCACAATTGCTATTTATGCAAAAAGCCTACTTGGCTATACTTTTAGCTTAGACGTAGGCTAAGCCTAAACTAAGCTAAGCTTGCCTCGGCTCTAAGCTAAGCTTGCCGCCTTGGCTATAAGCTAAGCTAAGCTTGTCTTGGCTTAGGCTAAAAAAACTTACTTGGCTATACTTTGGGACATAGGTAATAGGTAAATATAAATATCCAATTTGTGATGAGTTGGGCATAAATAACAAATGTGGTGAGTTGGGCATAAATAGCAATTGTGGTGAGTTGGGGACAAATAGCTTTTGTGGTGAGTTGGGATGACATTGGGCTTGTGGCGAGTTGGGGTAGCGCCGAGCCGCCGCCCTATGCTGATGATCGGCCAAATTAGCGCCCTGGTTAGCCTGGCTCTGATCGTGATCAACTCGGCTGTGTTGCCCCAAGGCCATCATTGCTCGCTCGGATGGTTGACGCCACTGCTCCTGCTCCTTCTAGTGTTCGGACAGGGATGTGCATCTCCACTGTCACATGGTGTTTGGCATCACATCAGTCAACTCGATTTTTTTCACTCATTATTTCGCTGTCGATTCAGGCTGTTGCAGGCCGAAATATATCCCTTGAGTCTGCGCGGAATTGGCACAGGAATGGGGATTTGGGGATGATGGTGGCCTGCTGGATCCGTCTTGCTTGTTTTCGTCTGGATCCGGCTGCCGGAAACGAGAGTAAAATCACTGGAGGATTTGGAGCACCAATTCCAATTCGGAGATTGGAAGACTGAGGGAGGCGGGCAAGGAACAAATGAACAGAAAGAAGGCGGAGACGTCAAAATATTGAACAAACGGATTTTTATTAATGAATATTAAATTTATATTTAGATGGTCAGTAAGTGGAAATACTACAATTTTGGAGATCATCCAAAGGAGTTTAACCGAGAGATTGCCTTCATTCTTTTCATCTTCAGGTATTAGTCTCGAAATCATTTCGCTTAGTTCCTTTCGGTCATTCGGTCATCCACTTGACATTCCCGACCTTTTTGAGCAGAGCGGTATACTTTTTTGACTACGTTTTTTAAAAACCCGTACGCCGTTTTCGTCGGTGCCCGGAGTGATGAGGACAACCTCGACATTTTTGACGTTGATTTTCTCCTCCATCAGCTGCTTTAGGGTGTCCAGAGAGACTTTCTTTGCCTCGCCCGTATCCATCTTCTGCAATAATCCGAACCTTAGAGTCCATCGGATCCGCCCCGCCCCCGATGGCCTGTGCCAGGCACTTTGTGTAGGTGCCGGATGGGTCAAGATGGAGGAGATGCGTCCCCATGTGGTCGATTCCGGCAAACAGCATGGACACGCAGAACGGAGGCCGAGACGAATCTATGCGAAATTATAGGTTGGATGAATAACGGTTTTCCCTTTTCCATTCCCAAATTCACCTCCGAGTCATCGTCGCCAAAGTGGCCATCAAGTCATATCCATCCGGCAAATTCATTTCTACATTCTTAGTCCCAAAGCCCGTATACCTCGTTGAAGTGCCTCAAAAACGGATTTGGAACTGAAACGACGCTATTCGTGCACACCTGAGAGTTGGCATTTGCTGTCGGCGGAGAGTTGCCGCTCCGCTCAATTGGCTGTTGATCACTTCGAATGAGCAGGCGGAAAGAGTTCAGGCATTCCTGAAATGGGAGTGACAAATGGTTGTTTGGTTAAACGCAGAGACTGTCCCTTCACCCGCAAATTGTCCAGCTGGTGCTGCTCTAGCGCAATAAGTGTGCTGGTCGTCGAGTCCGAGTTGCGTATAGCCACTGGTTCACTTAAGTCTCCGCCGAACGCACACTTTGCGGCCTAAAATCGCTTTTCGGAAAATGTGACACTGAAACGAGCTCTAGATCCACAAACCTCCATTGTTCCGCCCGCCTCCACAAGCTGGCCAAATGCAGCTATTTCGGCGTCTCAAATCGACGCAGATTGCAAAAACGAAATGTTTTTTGTTATTTAAATTTAGCTATATTTAATGAAATTTGGCGTTCATCGAACATATGAAAATTTACAAATGGAAATTTAAATTGGATTTTCTATGAACGCTAACCATTTCGTAAATCTAAATCTAAATAGAAATCAACAAAATTCTGTGGCAAAATCTGACAAAGAATTTATCTAGGCCTACTAATTCTCTTCTTCCACTTTTTGCACTGCTCCACGCAATTTGGTGCCAATTTCCTCCATCTCCTCAGCGCTCAGATCGGAACGACACGTAATTTTGACGCTAAACAATGGCTTGAATTGCTTGGAATGTTTTATAGGATGCTTACGAAGGCTCCAACGGGAATGCCTCTTTGTCCTCCAGATAACGGGCCCTGCTCACCAGCACATTCGCATTGAACAACTTAATGGTTTAAAAGTTAAAAGTGATAAAGCTTTTTTACTTTTGAATGGATTCGGTGTTCGGTTGAGTCCATAAGTACTTCACACCTTATCCAATTTTTTGGAGATTCTCACATTTTATAATTTATATGGAGTTTTCTGGGCTGCTGATCACGAAAATGACATTCATTTGACATGTAATAATATGATTTTTCAGCGATTTTTGAAGGGTCGGCATTTGTTGACAAAAGTCGACATTTTCTTATTAATATGTTGGAAAACATCAAATACCTAAATGTCATTTTTGTGATCAGCAGCCCAAATTAACCCATTCAACAATGTCCTTTAGAATCCTTTTGAGTTTTTGAGGTTGGAGTGATATAATTGAAAAGTGGTACCTGAGTCTAATCAAGTCAATCATTATTATCAATTGGATATCCTTTCTGGGACTGAGAGTACCGATTTCGGGTCCAAATTGAAAATGGAAGCGATTGAAAATTATTCGTTGTTGTTGCATTTTGTTCACCTGTTCCACCAGTGCGTCCAACTTCCGCTGCGCCTCTTCTCGTCCATCCTTTCCCTTACAGGCATATCCCAAATGCTTGTGCGGCGCAAATTCCACGCCGCGCAACTCGAAGTGGGTCCCTTCGATAGCCTTGGCGATCAGTCGATGCAGTTTGATCGCGTTCTGGCGCAATGCGTCAACGCGCTCCGGCTCTCTGACCGTGATCCGCAATGCCTCACCTTTGAGAATGAAAAGAAACATTGGGGAAATCGATCGTTTTGCCGTGTTTTTGGGGTCACGGGTTCAATTCCGGTGTGAAAAGCGCAATTTTTTAATTTAAAAAATTACAAAAAATCAATTTGTTACATATTGCACTTTTTTAGAAACGCCATAGCACCTTTCTCAACAATTTAAAAGGGAAATTTTCTACTGTTTTTTAAGTTTTCGAAAAATAAGTTTTTTGTTGAAGAATTTTTAGCGAAATTTTTTTCAAAAAAATTGTCTCGGATCCCCATATGGATTGTTTGTTTGTCCGCGGAATTATGCCACTCACTTGCAGCCACGGCCAACAGCGGGGGCAGCGAAGCGGAGAAGCAATAGCCGAGACCTGAATTGGGCGAGCGATTGATGAGTGTGCGGAAGAGGAGGAAAGAAAAAGAAAGGGAAAAGGAGGGACATGCGAAAATCGGTGCATGTCGTTTGGGCGATGGGGGATTTTGAGAAGCCATAACTTGGCTGGGAATAGAGCTAGTGAAGTGATCCAAAAAGTGATTGGATAGAGAGCTATGGAAGTTCTACAAAATGGCATTTGGAGGGAATTGATTGGTCCAGTTTGGGCCAATTTATGGCCAAAAAACTCCAAAAATCCCTGATTTTTTCAAACATTTGGCCATAACTTGGCCAATTATTGGGCTATCCGGCAATTGATTATATCTTTGGATAGAGCACACTTTGAGCTTTCTAATGACATCAGATTCAAATTTTTAGCTCAAGTCTTGACCAAGTTATGGCTTGTCAAAGGCCCCCAAACGACCTGCTTCGTGCGCAAATGGCCAAGTGGCACTTGAAACGGCGGCGAATTGCGCCGAGTGGGGCGACAATCACCTGACAGCCGCTGGTGACCAATCACGAAGGAGCGACCGCAGCAAAAGCCGCCCGTGGTGGCCATCGCGTTCTCCAGCGACGCCGCAATCAGATCCTGTTGGGCGACCATTTCATAGGTGAATGCGCGATGCAACACACAAACCAACCACATCGACCACGTTCACGCCGTAGTGTTCGCACACACCTGAAAGCGAGCTGTGGCGCATTACTAAATTGGGATTGGGAGCAAAGGAATTCTGGCCAATTTTTTGAGTGAAATTTTTTACAGAATTACATGTACATAATATATGTTGTATTGGATTAATTTGGTTTTTAGAGTTTTTAGTCCCTCTTGCTTATTTATAAATTGCATTGTCATTCCTCATTCAGACTGACTGCATAAATATGCAAATTCTGTCTCTATTTGCAATCTGGCCCAACAAAAAACATCCAAATCTTGAAGAATGTTTCACTGTACAAATTATGGCTACAATTTTTAACACTCCAAGACCTCTAGGCTCTAGACGTCATTGACAGTAAAAGAGTGAGTCGCTCGATCCCTGAGACTGGTTTCCTTTTTACTCATTGTTCAATCTTCAATGTTTCCGCAAATATCGTGGACCAAGCAAGAGGCTAACTCCGCCATTCGACTGTTCGAGGCCTCTAATGCAGAGCTCTCTCACAATCGTCTCATCTTGTGCCACAATTTCTATTTTATTTCCGCGGTTTTCGGCAAATAAAGTGTTCAATAAAAAGTACAAGCCATCCTTTTACAAAAAAGTACCATCCATCCCCTTTGGTTTTCTTCGCCCCATCGATCAAATTAGTCAGTCATACCAGTCATATCGTGATATCCAGATCTGTTGCCCATTGGTGCGACATTTGCGGACCTACGCACTAAGAATAGTTGTAAACTAAGCTTAAGTTAAGCTAAGCTTTAAGCTTGTCTTTGCTTAGGCTAAAATAACTTATTTCGCGTTTTGAGCTCAGTCGCAAGGTAATCTAGGCTTTAGCCTAAACTTACATTCCCCGTTTTGCTAAGCCCGCCCGTTGCCCAAACTTCGATCTGCGCCATTTTATTATCCCCTGTTTGTGCGCCAATAAATGTTCGCCGAATTTCCCCATCCGTTGGTGTGCTCTCCGCGTGTTTTTCACTCGCTCTCCCTTCGATTATAATTCATCCCCGTTCGCTCAAAACGCGCATTCATTCAATAATATTCGAACATAACAAAATCTCTCACACCCAAAAATTTTTCCGCTCTCGCCCATTTTCCAGCGCGTCCATTTTGTAAAACTTGTGGTTGTGGCTGGACCCGCAAAATGCATGAACGTGTTTAAAGTTTGCGCCGCTGCTGCTGCGCAATTCGCAAAAAGGTAAGCGCCACATTTTTTAAAAAATGGAACAACAATTTGCGTTCCTTTCGGGGTCAACCAGACTCCGTTGGCTGCGCTATTTAATATTTTTAAAATACTATATTTTCTTATTTCCAATGGATTATTTTTGCGTACGCTTTCTGTGCGCAAACTTTTTGCGTTTTACGTAGCACATTCTGCTCCTGGCTTGCCTCACTCAACACCGTCATTTGAACTCGTGCTCTTTAATTCGATCACAGAATCACAGTCCAATTCGCGTTCAACAATCGCACAGCCAATTTTGCTGGCGCCACGTGATCCCTCCATTTTTTATTTGGGAGCCGATGAGGGAGTCCCTTGCCTTGGTATTTTTATAATTTGCGGGCCTTTCCTCCAATCCCCATGGTTCGAAAAATAACACAGAGTACAAAGTGCGCGCATTTCAAAAAGCGGGGACGCTCAAAACAACCAATCCATTCATCCTCTAGTGACCAATCTCGCGCAAACAAACATTCAAGATTCAACTGTATATTCCCGATTCCCATTTCCCCTTTGAATTGTACTATGTTTGCACAATTTTCTCTCTTTCACAAGTTCACAACAAAGTTCAATTCTTCAAAGTTCAGCGCACTAATTCATTCATTCAAACTCTAATCTTTTGCGAATTTTGAAAAGAACTTCCGTCCATAAATAGTTTTTGAACAAAAATTAAAACATCGAGATCGGGCCAACAAATATTATAAATTTCGTTCCAATTTTATTATCTTCTCTCCATCAAAATGTAACGGCGATGAATCAAAAATAAACGGCCGAGAAGCCTATACCACATCCACCAACTTGGTCTTCATCCCATATTTCGCCTCTTGTCCGCCACGCTTTTTTAAAAATCATTAGGCTCAGACGTAAGCTAAGCTTTAAGCTGGCTTAGACTAAAATAACTTACTTGGCTACACTTTAAACTTAGTCAAGCTAAGCCTTTAGCCTAAGCTTAACCATTGATTGGTCCGCAAATGTTGTAGTGCTGACTAAACCCAGTCGAGACACAGGAAATATGGCTTAATTTTCTTCCCGCTTCGCCAGACTTTCACAGCCCAACTTGGGGCGGTTTGGTTCTCGCGCGCTGACATCATCACTTTTGACTTTTTTTCGCGTTCCCTCTTTCCCGGCTTAATCCAAAATCCAGACACCGGAGAGTAAAGGGAGTCCGTTCGTTTCCGCCCACTTTCCCCCCAAAAAATCCCTATAAACTTCCGCGCGCTCTAATGGATTCTTCGAATTCAGTCCAATGTACGCATATATTTACTACTGACTGGCGGAAAGACAGAAAGAATCGTTCGGCCGCCGCTCAAAAAATGCTCGCGCGTGCAGCCTAAACCGATTAGTTTTGGGCGGCTGGGCGAGCAGAACACGCGACTGACTGCACTCACTGCTGCGCCCCCATTCCATTGTTGTACTGGACCACTTCATTCCCTCCCACCCAACCAATTCCCGAGTGCTACTTATTTCTCCCCACAAACTAAACTTAATACATTGTCCAAACAGTCGCGCACACACATTCATATTTGCAACAGAAACATGCAATTGGCGCCCGTCCGCGCGCGTGTTCCCTCCTTGTACTGCTTCGCCTCCTTTTTCCTGTTCGCGCTGTGTGCCTCTCTGCTGCTGACCACCCAGTGTCGGCGAGTGGCACGCGATGCCAATTCACATGCTGTCGCCGCTAAGGCACAGGAAGTGCTCGCGGACTGCGATCTGGACGTCGACTTGGACGGGGAGGAGTACGTGCACGCGTGCGGCAAAGAGGACTGCGACAACTGGTTCATCTACTGCAGCGGAAAGTTGCTGGAAGCGGTCAATTTCCATCAATTGCTGGACGGCTACGACTCAAAGGACTTTGTGGACCGCCCGATGTTGAGGAATGCCAGCGAGGTGGGCGAACGCTTTGCGCGCGAGTTTGGCGGCCAGAATGCGTCGGTGCGCGATATGCACGCGGCGGATCTGCAGCGCTTCTTGAGCGACAACTTTGACCGGGCGGGCGGAGAACTACGCGAATGTGAGCCCTCAGACTGGACGGCGAGTCCACCAGAGCTGGAACGCATCAAGGACAACGCGTTGCGCGAGTGGGCCATGGAGCTGAATGGGCGCTGGAAAGAGCTGTGCCGGCTGATCCCGGAAGAGGTGACAATCTGACAATGGGACTGGACGCAAATGGGCCGAAACACACCACATTTACACAGATCAAGGATATGCGCGACCGGCACTCACTCATCTACGTGCCCAACGCGTTCATCATCCCGGGCGGCCGATTCCGCGAATTCTACTACTGGGACGCGTACTGGATCATCAAGGGCCTGATCGCGAGCAACATGATGGACAGTGTGCGCCTGATGATCGAAAACTTTCTCGCCATCGTCGAGCAGTTCGGCTTTGTGCCCAATGGGGGACGCATCTACTACGGAAAGCGATCGCAGCCGCCCTTCCTCACGATGATGGTCTACGAGTACTTCGAGGCCACCCACGACTTTGATTTTCTGCGCAAGGCGGTGCCCGTGCTGGAGAAGGAGCTCGACTTTTGGCACAAGGAGCGCGCCGTGACCGTCAACATTAACGGACGCGACCACGAGATGTTCCAGTACAGGACGCGCACAAATGTGCCCCGGCCGGAGTCGTTCTGCACCGACGTGCGGCTGGTCAAGCAGAAGACGAAGCCGGAGGAAAAGCGCCAAATCTGGCAGGACTTGGCGTCTGCGGCCGAGTCGGGCTGGGACTTCAGCACGCGCTGGATGCGCGACCCGGAGAAGCCGGACCTGCTCCAGATCGAGACCACCAACATTGTGCCGGTGGACTTGAACGCCTATTTGTGCGGCAACTACGAGATTCTGTCGCACTTGTTCCTGCAACTGGGCAACGACTCCAAGGCACTCGAGTACCACAATCGGCACTATTTGTTCCGCGAAGCGTTCCAGCGCGTGTTCTTCGTGGAGAATGACCACGAGACGGCCGGATGGTACGACTACAATTTGCGCACAAAGACGCACAACTCGCACTTCTACGCCACCATCGCCATTCCGCTCTTCACGCGCTGCTACCATTCCATCGATCTGCAACAGTCCGAGCGCATTTTTCGCACAATGGAGCGTGCCGGCGTTTTCAAGGAGCCCGGTGGGGTACCGACCAGGTGAGCGCAGAAAGTGTGGAGACTGGAAAAGCTATATTCCCTATGCTTTGCCAGTATGCTCAAAAGTGGACAGCAATGGGACTATCCAAATGGGTGGCCGGTAAAACGCGTTTTGTTTTGTCTTTTGCGAATCACGCTAACATTTCAGCCATTGAACCACATGATCATTGAGGGATTGCGCCGTTCGGACAACAAACTGATGCAGAAGAAGGCCTTCTGGCTGGCCACCAAATGGGTGCTGAGCAACTATCGAGTATACCGGAGCGAAAAGAAAATGTGGGAGAAGTACGAGGTGAACCGCTTCAAGCCGAACAAGGGCGCCGGCGGCGAGTATGAAGTGCAGGTGCGCGCAGAAATTGGCTAAACAACCCACATTTGTTTGACCACAACAACTTCAGGCCGGCTTCGGATGGACAAATGGTGTCGTATTGGACCTGTTGACCACGTTCGGCGATCGGATGGAGTTCAAGAACGACCTGGAGGTGGACCCGAACGCAGTGGCCAAGGAAGTGATCGGGTCGGAGCCGCCCAATCTGCCCGAGCTGAAATTCAAGAACGGCTCCGCTGAGCTGAGCCTGCCACTGAACGGCGCCCAAACACGCGCCGAAATGGCGACAAAACTATGCCTAGGGATTTGGCTGTTCGTCGTGCTCTCGCACTTCCTGCTTCGTTGATTGCAGCACATTCCGCGCAATGCCCATTCTTGTCCATCCAAATTTTCCAAAATGCTCTTGGATTCGCCGTGTACTGTGGCCAGCTTTATCTTTTCTTCCTCTTAATCGCGTACGCAACACTCAAATGCACAATAGCCGGTTAACTCTCCTCTCCATTTCCCCTGATCAAATTTAAACTTAAGTTGTTTGCCCTCTGATTTTTGGCCCAAATATTTCCAATCGCCCCGTCTTCCGTTTCTTTTTGAAAAGTCTAAATCTGATTCACGAACAATAGGTATAAAAACTTTGGACTTTATTTTTCTGTTTTGTACATTCCATTTTCCCACCTTTTCCACTCTTGCCGAGCACTCCGAACGAGTAGGACTCGTCCATGAAGATGCGCGCCTTGTACTTCCACTTGAGATCGACCAGTGCCGGCAAAGGGCACAGATCTGCCGAGTTCGCGTACAGTCCCTCCACAACAATGAATCGACGCACCTGGGCCGCCTTTTTCGGATTCTAAGAAACAGGGATTCAACCAATCTTAGTTCAGCCTTTTCTTATTTAAAGTTGCCTTTTTGTCCTTCTGCGCCTGCTCTAGCATTCGGCGTTCCAGGTCCTCCACATCGTTGTGTTCAAACCAGACAATTTGGCTGCGCGACGCCTCCAAGCCCTGTTGGATGGCGAAGTGGACGCCCTTGTCCGCGTAGATGATGTCGCCTCGCTTTGCGTACGCGGGAATGGCGCTCGCGATGGTCGGGAAACCGTAGCTGTACAAAATGGCCTCCTCGCAGTCCATGAACTGCAAAAGGAAAGGTGCAATCGGATCGATTATATGTAGTCTCGGTGTCCGGACAATTAGGCTCCAAAAAATTTTCGGACAATTGGGCACCAAATTAGGAATTTTCTAAATAAACCTGGCTACAATTTAGGCTTAAACCTTAGGCTTAATAGGTTTAGGCTTGCATTGGCTAAGGCTAAAATTTGAACGATTGGCTACACTTTGGGCTTAGAATTAAGCTTAGGCAAAGGCTTGCATTGACTTGTTTAAGCTTAGACTAAAATTTGACATTTATAACTTTCGTCTGGAGCCCAATTGTCCGGCATTCGTAGTCTCTATTTGCGCCACTCACCGCTGCCAATTGCCTCTCCAAGTCCAGGTGGACATCCACTGTGCCGTAGAAGTTCCTTGGCCCGCAGGCGCCCACTCCGTACTTGAGAATGGCATTCTTTGCAACTTCCTGTTTGGCAAAGACATACTTTGGTTTTTTTTCAACTAACCTCAATTTGGGGGTTTCCAATAAGGGAAAGGAAGTCGTTGGAGGCCAAATTCAAGCACTGCTTGCCGTCAGTGTTCACCCATTTAGTGATTCGGCTTTAAATTACGGGTATAAAATGAAGCGTTAAAAGTTAAAACATCCAACTATATTTACCCTTCAATGGTTCTCGGTTGAAAGTTCGGGTCGCCAAACTGTTGCGCCGAATAGGCAGGCACCAGCGGTTCAGGTTCCCATTCGTCAATTAACGCGTCCACTTCCTTCAAAATAATAATTTAACCGAAAAACCTGGTAAACCTGTGACAATGGACAAACCTCTTCGCTCATCTTCGGTTTCGACGCCTTTTTCCGTTGTCCAAGTTTGAAGCGCCAAAAGACGAGAATTGTGAGTGCTACCGCGAATAACATGGCCCAACTGCGTAGCATTAGCGCAATCGCGAACAGCACGAACATGAGGCCGAGTGAACGCACAGATTTGGGTGAAACCATCTTTGACCGAATTATGATTATTCCGTGTACGTGTATAATGGGATCAGCTCCGTCGAACACATTCACGCCTATCAATTCTTCCAATCGTAATACTTATAATATACAGTTCAAAATAAGGAATACAAATATCTTGTCATATTCACAAAAGAAAGGAGTATGGACGGGAGATTAGGAACAAATCTTTATACTTTTAAAGTCAAAAATGAATGGATTATGTGAAAGATCATTCATTGTATGCATTTGAAATATGGTGAAAGGCCTGTCTTTCTCGAGTATCATATTTGAAATATAGCACTTAAAAGGCGTCATTCTCGTCGGACAAAGCCTCTTGTTTGCCGGTTGGACTTTCTTCAGCAGTGCCTTCTCAATGCGCTCATTGAAAGTGGCAATGTGTGCCTCCACTGCACTCTTGGACACCATTAGAATTAGAATACCACGCGGCTCGCTCTTCGGGGTGCCCGCTGGAACGCGACTTCGGACGTGGAAAAGGCCCATTCTAAAATCGGGAATGAGATAAATAAAACTCGTGGACAGGTCACCGGTTGGGCATTTGGTCCTCCATTTGGTACTCAACTGGGCCATAGAAATCCACAGAATGGACGATCCGCAGGTAGAAGAGCAATCGGTCCAGGGCCTGAAGAATTGTGTGTGCATACCATAGTGTGCGGGTGCTACCTTGATCTGTTCTGGGTTCTCTTCCAATTGAGTCAGGATCTGGGTGGGGGCGCCATCGTTGCCTGAGGAAATGGCCCTCTCAACCAAAGCCTCTTCTGGGGCGTTTGACTTCTCCACCAGATATTCCATCACTTCCGCCAACAGGGGATTGCGAGAACACTTCACTGCTCCCGCCAGATCATCGGTCAATTTGGCGGCTAGAACCAAAAGTGCAAATTCGACCCATTTTATTCAGCAACCCATGCACATACCTTCATCGCCCGTAATCCCACCTCCATGTTCTTCGCCTTCCGCGCGATAGTATCCGGCACGAAGGTCAAAGAGCACAATCAGTTTAACTGCCTAATAACGCACAAATCGAATGCTGCTGGATGGAAAATAACCACTCACCTGGCGTATATCGTTTTGGACAATTGGACGGTGGGAGTAAAAACCGGTTGCGGGCGATTCCATGCAACGAACACGTCTTTCCAGATCCAGATTGACGGATACACCCAGATCCATTCCCATCAACTTAAATCCAAACAATCTTTAGTGCAAATAAAATCCGTTTAAAAACCTTCAAAGATTTCAATTTTGAGAAGATTTCCTTAATGTTCACATCTCGCCGAAACGTGGCCCAGGCACTACGAATCCGCTGACCCCGAAAACCCACTGCTGGATGATCGGTAATTGCCAAACGGGTGAAGCCAGTATGCTGTTTGCAAAGCTGAAAATACAAGGTGCGCTCCCTTAAAGTTTGTATTAGGACAGGCATACATTCTCAATGTACTCCACGGGAACAGAAGCGGGTATGGAGCGAAACTGAATGGACCAAGTTTTGTGCAGTTGGTGTGTTTTCGCAGTCTTGTTTGGAATGAAAGACGCTGAGTTCTTGTCCTGCACAAAAAAGTGAACAATAATATGACAATTTCACATGGCACCTGTTTGGCCTCCTCGTCGAAGGTCGGATGGGAAAACATTGCGCCTTCGACGCCGACCGTCACGAACGGACGTTGCATCCGCTCCAACAACGCGGCAATTCCGCACGCGCAGAGATGGGCCGCTCGCGTGCTGACCAGCCGGTACACTTCGGCAATGTCGCCACAATCTGCTGGCGTCGGGTTCTGATAACCTGAACCGTTCGCTCTCCAATTTACAAATTCATTCAGTTAGTGCCACATTGGGCTGGCTGAACCACTACAACTAATTCAAAGGAGCAAACATTCTCCGTTTTTACTCACCGATTCGCTGCAACAAATTTTTGATTTTGTTGGGCGTGCTCTTACAGTCGGCACTCCGCATTTGGCTCTCAATCAACCACATGTGTTTGGTGGGGGAGTAGTCCACTTTCTTAATTCGTTCCATGTCTCCGCCGAATAGCAAGCCCTGGCGTGTCAGCTCTTCCAGCACAGTTCGCACAATTCCACCCAAGTAAATGGCGGACATCTAGAAAGTGGCAAATACTCAGTGTGGATTTCAACAAACCAGCAGACCATTTTTTCGAAGCGATGCTGGCCTGTATTGCTCGTCCGTTGTCCGATCAAATTGCGTCAGGAAGTCGTCCAACTTGCCGTCATCTCCAAATCCACCCCATTCCGTGTTCACGCACATTTCGGCCGACTGTCCATCTGAGAGCAGTGCAACTTGAGCAATGGTTCAAATAAAAAGTGCTTTCTCTCGTATTGTTCTTCCGACCAAACGAAACTAAACGCATCCCTTTTTAAACTTTTGAGCAATTTCTTTCCAATATTCACAAAACTGCTTGAATTTGTGATCATATCAAGTGCGTGTGTGTTTTATACCCGATCTGGAATCAAATCTTCATATCGGGTACTCGATCCAGAGGCCAACCAATACTACCATCAGTTGTGCGCGGGCGATACGCCCACTTCTTATACCTCTTTCCATGTAGCAAGCATTGCAACCGCTGTCCACGACGACGCCCATGTAGCAGTGCTGTGCGACGAAAGAGCAGGCCAACATTGTGCTGGTTGTGACGTTGAGCACCGCTACCACGCCAAGGGGGACTTCGCGGCTCAGACAAGCCTCCCGCAACATTTGGGACACGTCCTTTCCCACCACGCCGGACACCTGAACCAGTAGGATAAGAAGTCGGTACGCGGTTAAACAACCACGAGGTAAAGGTTAACTGTCAGTTTTTCTTATCCTACGGTTTTACCGTCAACCGACGGTCAGATAACGGCGGTAACTTAACCCGGTAAACCTACCAAGGTAGAATAACTGCCTTCTTATCCTACGGCCCTGGTGAAGTGCGATTCGGCTCTCGCGTCCCAACCAAGCAACGTGGCGACTCGAAACACTTTTGTCAGAACTCACGTCGAATGCTTTGGTGCAATTGGTCAGGACCGTGCTGGTCAGCCTCTGCTGATTACATGGGAACGGGAAGATGAAGCCCAGCGCCAAACTGCTCTCGCGCAACTGGTTCTCCCCGATGAACTTGTCCAGGCATGCCACCATGTGATTGAAGAGCTGAATAGTTCAGTTTGATCAACCAACCAACGATGATCTTCCTTTCCATTCCGCTCACCGCAGTGCCTTTGCCCCCCTGGATTTTTTCGGGCAAACGAAAGGTTTTTTCTTTGACCGTTGACGACTCGCTACCGCCTTTCAGCTTGATCAGCGACACGCGCAGTTGTATGATGTCTAGTTCCAGCACCAAGAACTCGCCCTTCTCTTCCCGTTTTGAAACCGCGTCGATGCAGGTGTTTAGCATTTGTCATTATATTTCGCAGCTGCGCATCGTCCAGCTCCAGGCACTTGCAAATCTCGTTGACATCGCGACCACGCTGTAAATATCCATACCAGTCAAGTAACTAGACATTGGGTTGAACTCAAAAACTCAGGTCTAGGATCTGGTTTTTGCTTGTGACATGCATGATCCACCCCTGTTCCCCCATTTTAATAAACCTTTACGAATGATGAGGCACTGGACGCCAAGGTGCCGCTTTGCGCACAACACTGGACAGGCGTTGACGATGCATATTTTGGCTCGGGCAAAAGATCAAGCTGATCGCTCGTAGGCTTTTCACCATCGTCGTTCATTTTTTGAACAACAGATTTACTAAAAATGTTCAAAATGACGAATCACCAGCAAATACCAAAAAAGTGTGAACCTGAATTTCTCCTGAGTCCACTTAATGATGTCTTCAAATGCCATGCGATAGGCTTGTGGAAGAGGAAAATGTACTCCTTAGAAATTTGCATGAATATGAACAAATTGAAACCTGAATTATGATGGTCGGACGGATGTTCTGCTCCAGGATCTGTTCCGAGCGGGCGAGGAACTCGCCGGCCAGGATGATCACTGACGTTGTGCCGCGTCCCCAGTCTCCTCGTCTTGGGTGCGCGCTATCTCGATCATGGTCTTCGCCGCCGTATTTGTTGAAATTGTCCACTATGGACTCCACATACCTATCCACCGGATCATAGTCATCGAAGATGATGAACGCGAACCCACGGTTCTTGTTTGTGTGATTAATTATGATCACTGAATGGAACCGCCTCTTCCACAAAGGTTCAGAATTTACACGGGACTGGGGAGCGAGTCCAGGAGTCAATAATTCTGTTTTTGGTCCCTGTTCTGGCAGCATATTTGCGCCGAGCATATGTATGTATTGGTTATTCTATGCTGGTGATTTAGTTGCGAATGGATGTTTAAAAAATGGTTGTCAAACAATTAGGTAACTTTACCAGACAAACGATGAGTGGATTGAGTCTACAGAGTGAGGATCCTTCCTTTAGAAATAAATATTGAAACGTGGTAACCAACCAAAGATGGATCTGGATGCGGTAACACTCATCAGGATCCGTCCCTCTCGCACCCTCTTATTCTTATTCGATGTTCAGCGCCGGCCGCGTGGTCCTCCGCGTCCGCCTCGTCCACGCCCTCGCGGCCCACCTCGTCCCCCGCGCGCTCCGAAGCGACGCGCTGCCGGTTTCTTGCGCGGCTCGTCATCGATGAGCAGTGTGTCGAGTGGCAATGAGTCCGGCAGCACAATGTAGCGAATGTTGTTTCCTTAGATGGCAAATGGGATATGATTTTATTTATCTTTCGCATTAATGTGTCAAAATTTTCGTTATTATTCTTTTCAACACCTTGATAACTTACTCTAAGAGCTTAAACTGGTATATATCATGCCAACTAGATAGATGATATTTGCAAAAATGTTTGTAGCGCATCTTTCGAATTATTATTGTATGTTCATGATTAAGCAAACCTCGAATCGAAAGTGTGTCGAGTCCTATCTGTTCGCGTCCTCGGACAGTCATTTTCACTGAGCGCAAGTGCATGTTCATGGCCACGTCAACGCCCAGAATGGTGCCTGTCACTTGCGTGCCGTTTTTCAGCTCGATAGTCACAGTCTCGTGAGATAATTTCATCAGAAAGCGGACGAGCTTCATTTTCCAAAAAATCGATTAGATTAATGTGGTGGGTTCGTTTAACCTGAAAAATTTAAAAGAATTTAAGCGTGTGAATGGATACTAAAATGAATATAAAATTAAAATTCAATGCGCCCAAGACTTTGCAATTCACATCGACAGTCACGAGGTCGATGTTAATGGATAAATTTCCCCAAAAAAGGATGTGCGTAATAACTAATAAAGACGCGCAGATTAAGTCGATAAGGCCTATTGCTTGCAAAATAAAAACAAAATGAGTGAGAGGCAGTGACAGATTCATCCTGCTCCAACTGTCGAGTCCAGTCCATCGACCTTATCCGATATGTTATGTTATGTCTTATGTTTCGTTTCATTTCATCTCGCTTTCACAAAATTGCGTCAAACAATCATTTTGATTTTTGATATAAAATTTTTTTTAATTTTGGCGAAGTATTTTGTTTTGTGTGAAATATTTGAATGAAAAACGAAGGGATTAAATTTAACTTTGTATGGGGCAGAGATTAAGCGATTCCATTTTCTCTGATCACTGAATATCATTATGATCTGACATCT
>VAHH01000897.1:0-18121 GCA_013357305.1 Radopholus similis | reverse complement strand
CAGGCGCCTAAGGTGCATCGCCCAGGCCTCGCTCGGCGTCGGATCCGCGCGACCTAGCACTGGGCTGCGCTGCGCGCAGTCCAGTCCCTTCGCGCGTGGCCGCTTCGCGGTGGGGACCGCTGCGCGGAAGTCAAAATTTTCTGACCAATCTATATTTTGTGGACGGGACCAACGCACATTGCTAAAAATACTCTTTTTTTCTTAAGTACCCAAAATGTGAATTTCACTATTTTTGCGATTTTAACGACAAAAACAATGAATTCCACACTTTTTTGCAAATTGCACTTTGTTCTCGTCCGATGGATCCCTTCGTTTGTTTATTGCTTTGCCCAAACATTATTTCCTACACTATCGTCGCACACATCGATCAAACGCAGAAAATGGCGGAACTAAGGGAAAGCGAATTTTTGGTTTTGCTCTGCGAAGGGAACCGCTGAAAACTGAAAAACAACCGAACATAGAGAGAAAGGAAAGGTCTTCTAACTCTCCGCTTTGCTCCCTTTTGTCATTTTGTGTCCAAAAGACATGCGGAAACTGACTCTGATTCTGCTGCTGGTGCACTCGGTTATCGGGGGCGCCCTCTCGCGACGAACGAAGCGCCACCGTGGGCCGAATGATCATCGAGGGAGTGCTGTGCGTCTTCCTGCCCGCCGTCGGCATCATCGTGCACGGAGGTGAGAGTGAGACGTGTGGAAAGGAGGCCCTTCGCCTGTACTCCAGGAAGTAATTGTTATGAGAAAACAAAAGGCCCAAGAAGAAAGGGGGAGAGAGGCAGTATGTATAGTATGGCCGATGCCATTTGCCATGATAGAATTGGCCTTTCGCCAGGTCCGAACGTGGTGCTGCACCTGGTGTCAACCTGCTGATCTGGTGCTGTCCGCTGGCCTGCTTCTTGTGCCTGTGCTGCTGCTTTTCATGCAGTTTCCTCGCCGTCTTCTGCGGAATCGCTGCAACGGAGGCCGCCGAAGAAGCGGCCGACAAGGCGGAGAATGCCGAGTTGAAGGCTGTTGGAGGCGTGGAGGAGGGGCAGCCGAGAGCGGAGGGGGCGGCCGAGGGGGCGGAGGCCAAAACGGAGGCGCAGGCGGAAGAAGGCGCCGAACGGGAGCACAAGCCCTCTTCGCCAAGGGCCGCCGAGTCGCGGATGCACTGCGTGGAGTCGCTGAGCCGGATCTCGAAGCAGCGAAGGGCCGCTGGCGGCGGGGGCGGCTTCAGCCTCTGCCACATTCTGGCCACGGTCCACGCAGTGTGGTACTGCTTCCTGTAGAGAAAAGGGTCGGATCAGAACACGAAAACATTGCACTGCTCTCGATAAAAAGTCTCCACTGGTCAGTCAGATTCAGATCCTGCACTCCTAGAGTGCTTATTCGCACCCAAAATGAGAGAGAACAACGGTCGGGACTGACTGAGGGCTCCCGTCCCTTCTGTGGGCCAAACGGGAAGTGCGACATTTCGCGAGGCAATACGTCAATTGGGACGCTTAAACGGTCCCATAATTGCTCCCATGCAAACGGAATGGAAGCGACAGGCTGCTCCCGATTCTCGAGGCCATCATTACTCCCTTCATTTTCCAGCGCTGGTAAGTCAAAAGACAGGGCACTACTCGCTCTTTTGAGTTCATCCGAAAACAAAATGTCCAAATCCCCAAATGCGTCCTTTCCTTGTTCCCTCCCGCTGCGCCAGTGCCCAACGCCTATTCTCCTCCTTCACGGTGCGCCCGTGTGTGTGGCAGTGTGGGAAGGCAAAACAAAAAAGGAGTAAAAATTGTCGTCCGACCGAACCTTCCCAGGTCCTCCTATGAATTCCCCCGTCCAATGACCACACCAAACGCGTCAGCCCGACCTGCGTCTGACTTTCGCGGCTATCTGCCAGCCACTCGACGCATTCCAATTCCAGTGTTAATGCTGCGATTCGCTCGTTTTTCGGCAAAATACTGCATTATTCATTTGGACTGCAAAGCGGAATTGGGCCGCTGGGAATTGGACTGGGCGATGCTCCGCACCCGCCAATCAGATTAGCATGGGCCCCCAAACGCCAGAAATGCGCGAAGCGATAATTGAGGGCTCGTCGCTGCGCAAAAGCTCACTGCGTCATCCCCAGACCACAACTGCCGTTCAAAATGACTGAACAAGGACGTCCCTTTTCACCTTTGCAGATCTGCTGCTTCACGACAATCGCCCGCTGTCTGGCCCGGATGCTGCCCCCCAAGTGGCCGCTGCCCAGTCCGTTCCTCTGCCTGCTGGTGCTGGCCGTGTTCGCGTGCTCTTGCTCCGCCACTGCGGTGCGCTACCGCCGCGTGAACTGGTTCCGGCCGCTGGTCGGCGAGGAGCTGCACCGACGGCCCTGGAGCAGCGAAAAGAACAAGCAGGTGCTGCGGTCAGTGCCTCCCCAGTGGCTTCCCCGAGACTAGACAATGCCCTTGCAGTCTGCTCATCTCCAAGGCCAAGGAGCGCAAACAGCGCTATGTGGAGGCGCAGCGCAGGCTAGCCGAGCTGGCGGCGCCCGTGGTGCTGCCGGCCGATGAGACCCGCGACAACTGTTTCTTCTCGCTGATGAACTGTCTGGTGGGCGCAGACGCGGACTAGCAGGAGCAACCGCCGGCGGCGGAAGAGGAGCAACAGCACGAGTGGAACGACTTGGGCGGAGGGAGGGCCAACTGAGGGAACAACCCGCACCCACTGCGCAATGGAGAGACGTCTCGCACTTGGATAAGCGTGAATGAAACGCAGAACTTCAATTGGGCTCTTCCAAATTCGAACAAAATCCGTTTCTGGCCCCGAATTCGTAGCAAAAGCCCAAAACGGTCCATGTCCTGAGCCGGCCATTCATCAGTGGCCCAAATCCACAGCTCGAGTCCTGCACCGGCCAGCCAATCCGTGGCATCATCCCTTGGCCTCCTCCCCCGCCCGGTGGACATCCAATGGCTGTCCCAGTTCCCACGGCTATTTGTGGGCCGGGTATTTGCGGACACAATGGGTGTGGGCGCCAATCCCGCTAATTTGCCTCGTTTTTCAGGGCCCATCCGGCCCTCGCATTCCTTTTACGGGACGAGTCCCACGGTCACTCCCCAAAAGAGACGATGCAATAAATGGGGCCAGAGTGCATTTGGCACAAACAAGCGCCACTCGTTTTTTGCCACTTCGAGGCTTCCTTTTCCTCTCCTGCTGTAATACTTTGGCACAATCCACGACGCCATTACCAGGAATGCCCGTCCCGTTCTGCTCTGTCCACCTGCTGCTGCTGGTCTGCGTCTCGGCGGCGGCGGCACTCAACTTCCGCCGGTTCTCCTGGTCCGCTCCGGTTGTGGCCGGGGGCCGGGGAATTGGGCCTGAGCCGACACAGATAACCCGGTGAGCAGCCATCCATCCACCTTGTGGAGGGCATCCACGCTTTGTTCAGCCAAACGGCGGCGGATGCAGCCGAGCGGAGGCGATTGGTCGCGGCAGGCAACGAGTCGATGAGGCACTCCTCCCCGGACCAGGTCGTGGCCACCCTGGCCCTCGAGCGCCAGCCGCCGGCCGTTCCGCGCGACAACCGCCAGATCTGCCACTTCTGGCCGATCAACTGTCTGGTGGCGTTGGAGAGTGCGGCCGCAAGGGACGCACAGCAGCTGGTGGCTGCCGCGATGAGGGAGGGCGAGTAGAAGAAACACAAACTTTTAGTGTTGAAGGGTCGGAACTTTTGTGGATTGGGCGCTTTTCCAGGCGAAGAATAAATGAATCTATATTTGGTGTCAGTGGAACTGCCGAATCTCCGAAAGGTTTCCACCCACCCCTCAGTCCCTCAGTCA
Source organism: Radopholus similis (assembly GCA_013357305.1). Lineage (NCBI taxonomy): Eukaryota > Metazoa > Nematoda > Chromadorea > Rhabditida > Pratylenchidae > Radopholus > Radopholus similis. The sequence goes on along the minus strand of VAHH01000897.1, from coordinate 14,334 downwards.
TCACACACTCACATCCCCTGTGCCGACACGAGCAGGTGCAACTGGAAATGCCTTCCACAGACACCCCACAACTCTCGATTGGCCCCCACTTCATGCATACACATTTCTGGCCCTTCCCTCCAGGCAAATAGTCCAGCGCAATTGTCAGTCTGCGGCTGGCACCAAGACAGACCGATCTTCAGCCACAAATTCTCCGATTTTGGCCAAGTCATTTCGTCCAATTTAGAAAATTGGGCATTCCAAAGCATCGAAAAGTCGCGCAAATTCCGTGAGAAGGCAATTCCCCAAATTGGATTCCAATCTTCGATATTCATATAAATATTTTGTCCTTTTCGGGGATTGGGCTTCTCCCCTGGGCGGGCGGATTCTCTGAAAATGCCCAGCTAGGAACAGTCGCGAAGTGTGCGAAGAGTCAAGAACCGCTTAATTTTCCGAAGACACAGGAACTGAGTGCGCCAAAGGGCCTTTCGGGGCCCACTCTGGGGGTTCGGCCTGGGAATCCGCCGTTGGATCTGTTGACTCCCGGCAATGCAAAGGAAGAACCCCAACCTCCTGTCCGGTGAAATGCGACCGCATTCGGTTCCTCTGTGTGCATTATGCGATAAAAGTGGTGGGCGGACGCCCGAAATAAGCGCCAGCCGAGCCGTCGGAGGCGCATTACGCACTTCCAGCGGTCGGACAGAATATTTTTGGAAACGCCAAATTCAAAGAAGCCACCGTCAGTATTCGCTGTCGGCCGACATTTCGTTCACTTTTGTCGGTTTTGTCCACTCTCGCCAAATGCCGACCAAGTGCCAATTTGCAAAAGAGCATAGTAGGCACTGGGCAGGTGTACCTTTTCCCCGCGCCCTTCGGACGCCAAATGCCGATTGCAGAGGCCCTTGTTCCATTTGAGTCTCCCTCCGATCGATTTCCTTTCAGAGAAGCCTAAATTCCGCCGCCAACCCAGTCAGTCAGTGTCTTGGGTTTGTTCGCTACACACAGACATCCATCCCCGGCCCCGCCACCGGAACTGCCGCGCGGGAGGGTAATTGCCGCCGACTCTGTTGCGGCGGCCCCGTGCAAAAGCACCCCCTGCCCAGGACAATTGGCGTTCCCGGCTAGACTCAATTTGAGCGCGTTTTGGGGATTCTGTTTTCCTTTCGTACAGTGGGCCCCCAAAGGTGACTTTTAATTAAAATGTTACGTCCTCCCCTGCCGGAGGGAGTTTTAATTAACGCCAAAACACCCCGCTCCGCCTTCCGCCGACGCGTGGGGCCGCACTGAATAATTCAGCCCAGACTCCAGACGCCCCCATTCCGCAAAAGCGAAAGTGAGACGGATGCGGGAACTGGGGGAAAGCTGACTTCCGAACTTTGTTTCCGCTGCAATTCCCCAAGTGCTTTCGTCCTTTCGCGCACATCCACTGTCGGGCGGCAGCTGCCTTCGTTAAAACGCGTTCCGCCCGATTACCCTTTGCCATCCGGCCCCCATCGGCCATTTGCGTCAGCTTCCGCCGTGCACTTGCCCATCGGCAGAGGATCTCCCACCAAAGGCACCGGCCCTTCCAACTGAATTTTTGAGCCCGAATGGCGACTTTTTCGGCAGCGATGTCAGAATCAGAGCCCAGAATACGCAAGGGGTTCCTGGACAGGTGTGCCCAGTGAGAACGGACGTCATAAGGAGGGCATTGGCCGACACTTCGTCAGCGGCTAACAGCGCCAAACACTCTGTTGCTCTGGTCCCCAGACGAATTGGGTGTGTTGGCGGTGGAAATTGCATTTGCGCATTTGGAGTGTCCAATTCAATTGAATGCGGGACACGTGCCTTTTCCTATGCGAGACATTTGCAGCTTTTGCAGAGTCCGTCCAAACAATGAACCCGGAACATATGGTCCCGAAGAAGGCTTCCGCCTAGGTTGTCCTGTAAACCTTAAACTCCGATCCCAAAATGGTGGTGCTGTCTGTGCTGCCCGAAACATAAGTCAACGCCAACTCGGATCGTTGGAATTGGAATAGACGCGAGGGCGGTCGGTAATTTGATTAGCCATCATATCGCAACTGTCTGTAACCGCGCCAATCACTGTGGCGCGCATTCGGTGATTTCATTTGGGCGGCGATATTGCGCAACGGGTATGGAAGTGGCGGAGGGCGGAAATGGCCGCCAGTGGGACGCCCCGAACGGAATCGGCGGACTTCCCGCCGGAGGGGAGGAACTGGCGCAATCCGTGGCATTGCTAACGTGTGCCAAGAAAAGGCGTGTTGCCATTGTGCGCATTCCGATTTGGGTGCCACATCACTCATTTTCATGTTTCCGCGTTTCACAACGCCACTCCGATGTTTCTAAAAACCGCGTACCCGATTAAGGGCTTAGAGCCAATTTGTGCCCTCTTATTAGTTCAAATGTTAGCCCTGCCCCTTCAGAGTGCAGTCGACAAACCGAGCGGAAAGACACAATGCTCAGGGGCACTTCTTTGTTGTTCTTGGCCAGCTCAACTGAACGGAAAAGGCCGCACAAGGACGGCATGTGGCCGTCCTTTGCCGCGCTGTTGACCTTCGCCCTGATGGCACTGCCCACACAGACTAGTGGCGCCACATTTTTCTACGGAGGTACTTAAAACCCTGGGATGTCGACGGCCAATTAATTGTTTCCTCTGCAGCGACGGAGGACGATGGACTTGACGCCGGAGAGTTTGACGGGGAGCACGCGCTGGCGTTGGCGGAGACGGCGGCCCTGTCGGACGAGGGCGACGAGCACAAGCTGTCCGCCCAGGAGCTACAAAGCGTGTACCAGTTCTGCGAGCTGCTGCCTCAGCTGAGACAGGGCCAAACCGCCCAAAACCGGGGAGCAAGGTGGTGCACTGGGTTGCTTGTGGAATGCGTATTGACACCACTTGCGTTGCGTTCAGAGAGGTCTGCGCCAAACTGGTGGCCATGCTGAAGCCGATGTTCAAGCGCCAGAGCAGGACGATGCGCTTCCGAAGGCCGGGCATCAAGCGGGCGGCCGTCGTGAAGCGAGCTGCCATCCTGCACCCGGAAGACTACTTCTTCTACTGACGCAAGGCGCGGTTCAGTACCAGAACTGGCTGCAAATCGCACCCTTGAGGCGCATATCGTCCAGAAATTATAATTTTTGTGGAACTGCCTAAGCACAAAATAAACGGAACACCGCCAAATAATAGGAAATCACTGCTTCCTCACTCGAGGGCTCAGTTCCAGTTTGGCGTCCAGCTTTGGGTCATTGTGTCCATCCGCTGCTCTCGATTCGGAGGGACCGACTTCGGCCATTTGCTTCTTTCCGATCTGAGCCAAAAAGGGAGCATTCAATGCGTGCCACTTTGCCTTTTGTCGCCCACCTCGCTCAAGTGGATGAACTTCGAGTACAGGCGCCCGGCTGATGCGGCGGCGGAGTCTTTGCGGCCAGAACACTGCGGGCTCGAGTCCATTTGATTTGGCAAAAGTCAATTTGCAATCCGAGGAAATGCTCAAAATCTAAATCCAAACTGATACTATGCCTTGGCGCAACTGCTGGTTCCCTCGCGAATCACTTCACTATCAACATCAAAGTGGCGTCTCTTATCATTCATCACTTTTTTTAATGGCGCTTGTTTGAATTTTAGCGTCACTTGAAGCAAAAATAGATTCGTTATCGCCGTTCGCAAAGTTTTGGGCCCAGTCCATCACATTTCGGTGCCGTCCAGAACAGCGGTGTGGAAAATGCGCGGCACTTGTGCGCAGTACAACTCCCTGTCGCACACCATTGCCAGGTAGGTGGTCAGTTCGCGGTGTTTTCGTGCCGACAGGAAGCAGAACTCGGCCAAGTGGAGCAGCTCCGCGTAGCGGAGGGCGCCCGTGGAGGCGCCGTGTTGCGTCTGGACCAGCCTCATCAGGACGCACGAGTAGCGCTCTGCCTCCTGCTGCAACAGTGCACTCGCGAACTCGGACAATCCGGTGGTGGCTAAAGGCGAATGGAAACTGGGAGCGGGTGTTGGCTTGCCGGAGTGGCAGATCACGATGGCCCTGAGCAGCAGGAACTCCTCGAAGGTTGGGCACACGCGGGCGAACGGCTCCAAGCCCTTGCGGAAAAGGCGGTCGGCCAAGTGGAACACGCTCAAACGAGAAAGTTGGGGGAAACGTGGTTTTGGCCGTTTACACGCTGTCCGCGGAGTAGCGCGAGTGGCGGTGGTAGATGGTGTGCATGCTCTGTCCCGTGGACATCAGCGTCGTGCTGGAGCCGGCCACCATCGAGCGAAACTGCATGTCTATCTCGACCACCGCGAAGAAGACGTAGTTGAACAACAGCGCCTGAAACAGGAAAAAACAGGTTGGCCGGTTCTGGTTACCTGATCTTTGGCCTCCAGCAACGCGAACATGGGCATCGTTCGGATCAGCTCCATTGTGGCCACGATGCGTCGAATCAGTGTATAGGAAATAGAACGGTTTGCGGCCGAATTCCCAGAGTTGGCCTTCATTTTGAAAAGAAGCATTACTCGCCCTTTTGCATGCCCAGTCACCCTGAACTTCTCCATGTTTGACGTCAAATCTGGGTTGAAGCCGAACAATTCGCGAAGCGACGAGAATTGCTCCAGAAACCCGTCTTTGAACTGCAGCCTCGCAATCTTTGCGTAAAAGTTCGTGTAAACTTCTTCCCCTTTGCGCAAAGTGCAAATTGCGCGCGATGCCTCGGCCAACTTGTCGGAGGAGAGCAAATTGCAGGGTTCCACCTGAACTTCAGACTGTTTGTTGTTGATCGCTTTTGACGAACCAGTCCCTCCTGGCTGGCGGATGGGTCGTTGTTCTGCCCAATTATCTGCACATCATCGGCGTCAGAGTTCTCCTCCTCGTGGGGCCCACCGACTTCCCTGCTGTTCACGCCTGTCGGCCCCGTTCGGCTACTTTCCCTGGTCTTGCGTTGTTCCGCCATTTCGCGCCTCAATTTGTGCACGGGAAGGGAGCGGACGGCTGCAGTGAGTGGGTTCGGTTCCCGGTTCCCAGCGCTCCCCAGTTCTGGACGCTCACCCTGTTTCTGCATCCCCGCGCGCAAACACTCGGCCAGTCTGCACGCACGGCACTGCAGTCGTTTGCTGCGCGCCGTGGCCAGTGCGCTGGCCAGACCGGGATTCAAATGATAATATACTTTGCCATAACCCATAATTAAGGATCTAAATTTTTCATTCCTTACCGTAATCTTATTGGCATTATGTAAATTGAACGATCATTGGGAATATCCGATAGATAAAAGAACTCGATAATACTTCTGCGATTTATTTCCACTATGATTCAAAAAATTTAACAATTACCTAATTTGCTTTTACATTTTTTAGGCGCTATTACTATGAGCGAGCAGGCCAAAACTTCTTCGTCGTCTGACAACGACCCAACTGCCGGCCAGGCCAAAACTTCGTCTGCCGTGATCGGCGAGTACGCTAACAGGTCCGAGGTCTACAAGCACTACGACAAAGTGGACGGAAATGATGCAGTGCTGGCTTGCAAATACTGCGGGAAACAAGTAAGTTTCATATTGTGGCTTTTACAGTTTAACATGATGAGTTCAGGTCCGTTATGTCCGCAAGAGGAAAAACGGGAAGGGGGAATTACAAGATTTCTTCAACACCACCGACCTCTTGCTGCATTTGGAGGGTAAACCGAGCCAGCGAAAATCTGCATGCTTTAACTACCAACAGCAGCGAACAGAAACGGATGAAATACAGCGCCAAGTTAGGATACGTGATGCACTCAAGTGGTGAGGATCTAAATATGGTAGAAAAATATTCTATTGCCACTTTCAGTCCATTCTGTGCCGTGGAGGTTGCACATCTGGGACGGCATTGGCGCCAGGCAGCAGCATGCATCGCTTTGCAAAAGGAGTTTTACCAAGAAGAACGGCTATCCAGACACTACATTGCCGCATACGCATCTGGCACCACCGAGGCAGTTCTGTTCAACCAATGGAAAGAAGAGCGATCCAAAGAGCCTGAGCTCAACATGTTCAGCGTATACGCGGTGAGGGTCGACAGCACAGCCAACGGATTGCTGTATGTTGGTTCTACAAATAGGAGCGTCAGGGAAAGAATTGCGGAGCATATTTGCAACACAAATAAATTTGCAAGGTTTGCTTTTGCCGATATGTGAAAATGCAACAAGTAATATATCTGCAGATACACGAACATCGAGTACACCACTGTCGCGACAAGATTGGACGAGACAGTGGCGCGAGCAATGGAAAATGCCGCAATTCTGATCTTCGGTATTTTTTCTGATTGGTTTGCATAATCCATTTGTTTTTTAGGGCCCAAACATCCAACAACCGCAAATATTGCATTCAATTGCAATGCACTGGCAAAGCGCTTCGATGAGGATTATGTGGCAAGCTGCTTAGTGCATCACCAGGCCGCAGTCAGCTACGTTGTTGATGCAATGAAGAGCGGAAAATGGGAGCAAGTCGCAGTCGACACTCCATCAACTTCCCGCAGTTGTGTGAAGGGTAACATTTTAATGCACTCAATTCTGTTATCCTCTCAATATTGCAGCCGGGAGGGAACCCGTCCGTGCACAGGCAACGAGGTGGGAGAAGAATGCGAGGACTGTACGAGCAAAGGGATGGACAGCGTACAAGAATGAACGAGAGAAGAGGAAGGCAGCCGAGGCACGGGAGAGAGACGAACGTCAGAAGCGAAGAGCGCTCGAGAAGGAGGTAGCGGAACTGAAGAGTCAACTGAAGATGAGGAAGCTTTCGACCATTGAAGAGGCAGACGAAAGTGACGAGAATGAACCTCCTCCCTCCCCATCATCCAATGCACCATCATCCCATACTCCTTCCATCACTTGGCCAGGAGGCACTCCATTTTCATCCCCTTGATGTGAAATAAAATAACTTGGTACTACCGGGCACAATGCCCGCCAGATTCACGTCCCGCCTCTTGGCGCCGCCGCACTCGCACTTGTACACAACTTGTTGAGTGATAGAGCGCCTTCAAATCGAAAAGGGACGCACACCTCTGGGTCAATATCAGGGCAGCGCAAACAGGCAATCCACCTGAAAAATGCGCAACACGCTCGGCAGACCACTGCACCGTAATATTTTCCGCCGTTCGCACTTCCGCAGACCAGACACCGCTCCATGGGGCACTCTGCCTCTTGCCCGCGATTGGCCATTTGTTGGGAAGAATATAAATTATAAATGGATAGCGGACCTTCTATCGATGAGATTGTGCGAGAATGAGGGAAATGGGTGGAAAAGAGATGGTGGGTGAGCAAATCAATCAATTTGCTTTAGCGCTGATGTTTGGTTCGGCTCAGCGGCGCAGTCCGCAAATACCAAATACTTACAAATAGGTATTAATAATATACGTTTCCACACGCACATTGTGCATTAGAGTTAGATTTAGAGAGGTAAAACTGGCAATCAGTAAAACAGGCAACAGCAGAACAAAAACAAACTACGTATTTAGTATTTAGTATTTACGATGTTCGCGGGTCAGCGTCAATTTTACTTTAAGGGGCGTAAAGTATATTTGGCACGTTTTTCACAAATTTGGTACGGAATTAAACATTTCCGATATTTTAGTCCGACTATTCGCACCAAATGCAATTGCAATTGCTCTTTTTACAATTTCGAGGGGAGCGGAGGAACTCGGCCGCGCATTGGTTGCCATGGGAAGTGAAGCAGAATGTGGAAAATGATTAATGATCGTCTCCCAACTTCCAAAACCAGACAATCTCGTGGCCACTTTTATAATTTGTTTTGGCGGCATATCGGAAGGAGGACAGTGATTCAGTGATTTAGCCGTTTAATTGGTCGCAGAAGTTCATGCAGCGTTTGATGTGTTTGTGCTGTGTGGGCAGCAATAAGATATCGATTCGGGAATTGTGCGAATTGGTATATTGGTAGGGGGGGGGGGGGCAGCCTCCGCTTAAACGAAGTCGCCACACAGAGGTGGTGGAGTCTTTGCGCTGCTCTGTCAGAACATGACGTCAGACGCTTCGACTGATCTATTGGCACCAACGTGCCAATGTTTGCTCGACTTACTACTAAAACGAAACAATGATAATGGTGGAGCAATAATTCATTTGTTCATTTGGTTTGGTGCACAGCACAAATGCAATTTCTCCTGTTCCTCCTGTTTTTGCCCAATTTTATCCAAAAAGCCCTGAGTGTGGACGAGAAATTTGCGAAGACGATTGGAAAACTGAGTGGGGATGCCGCCAAATTGGCGGAGGTGGTGGACACGGAATATGCCGGTACGATGGCCGAACAAATGCACCAGACGCTCCGACGCGATGAATTCAACGTGAACAGAGCTGGCCCCCTAGTGTCCCGCAATCAAAAGCCAATTTCAGAATGTCGTCGATTTCTTTTACTTCCCGGCGAAAGTGGAAATCTCGGACAAAGACTGGCTCAAGAAGCAGCTCGCTTTGTACGACGAATGGCTGAAAAGGAGGAGCGAGTTGGTCAAGTCGCGGGAGATTGTGCGCCTCTGCCAGACCGTCTTGGGGGAGCTGCTCCACGGAATGGCCTACCCCCATTGGATGCACGCCTACCGCAAGCAGATCAAACACGGCCTCAAGCAGTTGAGACGGGCCAACAGCCCTAGAGGGACTGTGGCTGTGGCGCACTTGCCGGAGCTGGACTCGCTGGCCGGGGAGACCTTGAAGGTGTTCGACGAAGTGGTGAAGGGCAACGGGGGCATGCAGAAAGTGCCCTCTAAGAAAAAGGCGGGAGGCCCTCCTACAACGGCAGGAAGGAGTCGACTCTCGGGTAAAGGAACTGCGAATCAAAGTGGCACCGGAAATGGTGGAGGCAGCCCAAGTCCCGCAGGCACCAGTGGGCCGGCACCTCCACGGAGACCGAATAGGCTTTTTGGACCCTAGGCAAGCGAAGTGATGGGCCAAAGTGTTTCCTTTTTCCGCATTGTCAAATTGTTTGAATTGAATTCCGCAAACATTCTTTTTCGTAAAAACTTGTTTTTTGGCCTAAAACTTAAAAACTGTTTATCGAAGACATGGGTCTCTCCGAACCAAGGTTTCAAGAATTAGCTCATTGGCGCCACTGATGAATGGATTGCTGTTACGCATCTTGGAGTGTAGAACCGGATGAAGCGCCGCCGGAATTCACTGAACGCGTTGCGGGTTAGTCGCATTCTGGTGCGGACTTGCGTGAGCAGAGTCAAGTAGAGCACTGGGTTCATCGCACAGTAGGCGGTGAAGTAGACCGGGTACAGCTTCTGGGCCAGCCATCCGACGTAGTCGAAGGAGTACCAGACCAGCTGGATGCTCAACAGTCCGCTGAAGAGCACCACTGCCTGCAGCAGAATGCGCCGCTCGTGCGAGTTGAGCAGCGCATTCTGACTCTGTCCGCCGTTTGCAGTCGTCTTGGCCTTGTTCTGGAAGCTGGAAAGGGTGAGAAAGGGCCCCACCCAAGAGGCACAATCACCCGTTTGAGCAGGACCACGATTGACAGGTACAGGCAGAAAGAGACGCCCAGGCTGGCCAACGACACGGGCAGCTCGATCCGTTGGTAGAGGCAGGAGTAGGCGAGCGAGGTGTCGAAGAAGAACATTGTGTTTTCGGAATCTATCTTTGCCGCCATAAGCGGCGTCTGGAACAGGACGACGAAGCTCAGGGCCCAGAGCCATATTGCGGCGTTGGACATCTGGAGAGTGGACGGACGGTCAAGAACCATGATTATAATGTTATCGTGCGCCTGACCCTGAACAGACGCCTCTCCCATTGGGATTCGATGGCCGCCGGTCGGAAGTGCGAACGGAAAAGGATGAACGCCCGATTGGCGGCCAGCAGCAAGTGCTGCAGAATCAGTGCATCCCAACAAACAATGTTCATTGCGGCCAAAATCTGAACGCTTCGAAATTTTGGAAGTGAACTCCAAAATGTGAACCTCTTTCAAGGGAACTGGCATGTTGGTGTCAATCGAGAGCAAAAAGGGGAGGGCGAACTTGGGCAGGAGTTGCAGCAGATCTAGCAGTCCGATGCTGAACATCATTTGGTAGCTGGTGCTGGAGCGGTAGTCCGCGAAAACCACAAACAGCTGCAGATGTGTGTTTCAAATTGTGTGCAGCGGATTACCGGCAAGGTAGAACACTGCAGCACGATGGCCAGCACAGTTTCGGCCAGCACAAGTCCAGTAAAAGCGCCCAAATGAATTGCATCGCTCGTTGCATTAGAAGACATTTTTGGATGCAATTTGAAATGAATGATCGTCCAACCAACCACGAGGAATATAAATGTCTTTATTCGGCGATCCAATTGGATTCGTTCAATTGGTAGCACGCAATTTCTACGAATACCGCCAGCAATTTGTGCATGTGCTGTGCTGTACGCCGATCTGAGAAGTGGCCCCAGCCAAAGATTGAGCAAAAATGAACCCGTCACATCATCCACTTCGTGCGTTCCAAGTACAAATAAAAGGAATTTGGAACCAGATCGGCTTTAACTTTTGATATTCTGATTTCTGGATGCTGCAAAGGGTATCACCGCCCAGTTATCCTTCTGCGGTGATGAATGACCGAGAAATGAGTGACCACCAATGACCACTTGTTTGTGGATTTGGAGAGCAAACAGATGAGTAATGTAGAGATTTTCGCCGATCAGCCCGAAGGGAGAACCAGTTCCGCTCCTACAGCCCCTTCCACTTTTCCGAACTTCTTCACATCCCTTGTTTTCTTCCAAATGGCACAGCTCTTATTTTCGCTGCTGTATTCCGTGTCCCTGCTTCTAAAGACTCATTTTGCACTCGGCGAGAATGGTAAATTTGTGGAGGGTTTGGAAAAAGACGATCTTTAGGGGGCTGTTCGCTGGAGCAGAAGTGGAGCTGCGGTGCATCCTCCTCGCCAACAATGCTCTCGCCCAGCGAACAGATGTCGTGCCAGGTGGCCAGCGTCGTTTGTCCGAACACCAAAAGTAAACACAAATGGGGGAAAATGAATATTTAAGATTTTGGATTTACATTTAAATTACAAGTACTGCAGATGCAATCAACAACTGTTGTTTGGTGCACGACAATTGCTACACTCTGAAGATGGGGCAGCAGCAGTGTGATGACCGTTTCTGCGAATGTCTTGTGAGTGTTTTGAAGATTCCCGATTTGTTCCTCACCTGATTTTGCGCATATTCGAGGACTGCGCAACTGCTCCGGATGGTCCGCTGTGCGCACTAAAGGTGGGCAAAGGCTTCTGTCTGATTGTGCGAATGGTCGGCTCTGTTCAATACAATTCGGCAAGACACATCAAAAAGTGCATATGTATAGTACTATCGAAAGTGAAAATTCAGAAACGGCGCCGAAGAAAATGAAGGAATGAGTTCAAAAATTTATCTGGGCGATTCTGATTCTGATTACTGATGCTGATGACGTGATTACCGATTACTTACTATAGAAAGTTTAAAATAGGTGTATTTTATGGCATTATTGTATATATTATTTAGTATAAATATAAAGTATAAACATTTTTCAGCATAAGGATGGGTCCGCGAAATCTAAAGCAACCTAGGCCCAGTTTTTTGCAGTATATTTATATTGCCCACATGTCCCTACACAAAAGTACCTTTCGCAGCGCGCAAACAAGTAATTTGAAGCGGCTGACAACAACAAAATTGGGAGAACCCTCTCCCCCTTCAAAAGGGGAAGCAGCATCGGGTCTGCACTTGGGGTGCTGCAGATGGACACATTGAGTACAAAAGCCTGAAGAAGCCTTTTTTATTCTTGCTCGTTCGACCAGAGTCAACACTTCGCCTCGCGACCACCGCCCAGATGGCGGTTTTGTCGCTCACATTCATGTACAGCGGCATTGTGCAGAGTTTCTTTGGCCCAGTCTACTCAACCAGCATCGCGAACACGGAGGAGCTCTTCCAACGGGACCGGAGTATCAACCCCCGCGTCCCTGAACACGGCGCTTGGCGGGATCGGCCAGATTTTTGGTGCGCAATAGCAAAAACTGAAATCCCGAGTGGAAAATAAACAAACAAATAGCTAGACGGACTTTTCAGTTAACAGGGCTCTAATTAAAATCGATACTCGATATGAAATTGCTGTTTAGCCGGGTTCTTCTTCGGTGTTTTGGACGGTTGGACACGGCGAGTTGGCCGTTTCGAACATTTTTCAAATGGTTAATGTTGGCAAACTTTTAGCGTCCCACTGGTGCTGATTTACGGTTTTTTGTTCGGCGTGGGCAATTCCATTTGGAACACGCAGATTAACGCGGTCTCCAAGTATTGCCACAGAGTGCCCATGCGTTTTCCCACTTCAAATTCTTTCAGGTCACCGCAATCACCAACTACTTATTTTGTAAAAATCCCTGCTGCTTGCACAGCACTTTTCTACGCCAGTTGGTTCAATTTGGTGTGGCATTGCACAGTTCTGCTGCTTACTTGTCCCATTATTGGACTCGCTGATTTCGCACTGGCCAGTCGGGAGAAAGCGGAAGAGGAGCACCAATAAGATATGCACTTGGCCTGTTATTTACACTATTCCGCTTTTCATTGGGAAGGATACAGAGCAATAAGTCACGCGTTTAATGAAATTTGTTAGGCCCGTTCGGCGAACAAACTTCGTTGGGCGAACGTGTTGCGGGAAAATCAATTCACGCAATTAAGTTTGAGCGCTGCCGCTTGTGAGTGGGACCAGCTTTGGGTAACCTTGACGAACGATACCGGTGGTGGACTGACTGACCGGTTCGTAATGAAACTTGTTTTCGCTTATTCTTTTGCATGTTTCTCGGAGTTACATATTCTCGGATTCCCTGTACTAAAAATGGTAAAAAAGCCGAATCAAGAACTACGCCTATTTGCGCCCTTAATACCTACGTACGGCACCCTTCTAATACTCTCTCTCTCTGTTCAAATATAAAATACAAACGAAAAAGTTATGTGTGTCTTCAGCTTTATCCATTTTGTCCGTGGGTTGTTTGGGGGGGGGGGGATAAAATCATCTATATATAAATTTGTTAAACTTTTTGTTTGTTTTAATTTGATATCAAGTAATTGATATCGCCACAAGTTTTCAGAGAGTTGATTCGATTTTTGGAAAAGGTTTTGAATATTTTCGATTTTCGGAAAGTGGGGAGTCCATGGTTTTTTCGATTTTTAAAAATTATTCCACTCGCAGAGTATATCATTTGAACGCGGAATTAGCTGAGGAGTAACTTTAAAATCAGCATTCAGCATCCCCACAAAAATGTGTTCCTGCAGAGTTTCCCTTCTAATACTCTCTGCTGGTCACCAATAACTCACAGTCCAACAATATTGATAATTTGATTATGCTATGAGCCTATGAGCTATGACTATGACCTATACTAGACTATAGACTTAGACTTACTTCCCCTGTTTGCTTTTCTCGTTATTTGCCCCTCCCGCACATACGTAAGTGTAGCAGACAAGAGAAGCGGTCGCGTTCACATCCAAAAACAATTTTTGTTCCCCATTCTCGTTCTTATTACACACATTCCCCACTCATTCAATTGCGTAGTGTGGCGGAGCATTTTTTCACATCGCGCGTCCGCCATTTTACGACAGAAATGTCAATCAAATCGATAAAAGGACATTTCGATTCAATTTTTGGAACCGAAAATTATAAAATTTGAATACATAACCCCGACCTGCTGAATCTAATTTGATAAACGCTTAAAAATTATTTTTTTCGAAAAATTCAAGTCATAAAAAGCTTTACCGTTGCATAGGTAGTACATCCGGTTTTGTTTAACGACTAAATTGAAAATGCCTTCGCATCGGGCGAATGCGGTGGAATCCATCGAAATGTCAGGAACGCAGGTCAAGAGCGTGGCGCCGGCTGAGGACAGCCTGTTGGACCCCAGATTGTACAACGAGGACTTGAAGCCGGTCTCGCTGAAGACGTGGAACACCTACGACCTGTTCGCTGTTTGGATGTCCGGTTGGTTTTGCTTTGGGCATTCAAAAATCGTCCAGCCAAACAATGAAATGAAGGAGGTAATTTGCAATTTTCTGCAAATGGGATAGGAAATGAAGTACAATATGAGAGCAGATGTTTTTTCAGAGTCGTTGCAGCCGGAACAATCAATATTATGTAGGGGTAAGATTAGACGCGTTTAAAATCAATTCTTGGAGTCCCTCATTCTCGAAACCCGGTTATATTTGCGCTGAGTACGTCTTCCATAAATTTCTGGTGGATTTTGAGATCGAAGCAGTTCTCAATCGATTTGGAGTATGCACTTCTGTTGCATGAAATGGAGGTTGAAATTGTCGGCATCTTGGAAGGCAGATCCGCATTTGGCACATTTGAACTAGGGTTGAGCGGGATCGGGATCCCGACCGGGATCGGTCGGGATATCCCGGTTTTTTCAATCCCGATCCCGATCCCGGAATTTCA
>VAHH01000896.1:0-18127 GCA_013357305.1 Radopholus similis | reverse complement strand
TGTCCTCCAAGTGATACATAAATGAGCCGCCGTATTGGTCCCGTGTCTAGAAGCGAGTCTTTCTTTAAAGTTCAACGCGCGGATGGACTACCAGAGGCCACCCAACGGTGTGCTCGCAGTAGCCGGGCCGATGTTTGGCCGGGTCCACCTCCCACAGCTCTTTGATTCCTATCCCGAATGTCATTGGGTCCTTGCCGGCACCCAGGTCGAATTTTTGGATGACACCCTTAGTCAAATGTCTGAAGATGACACATGTTGGCAGCAAACACGTGTTTAAAATTAGTTACCCGCGACAGCCTTCAGCGAAAATTGTGCATCTGGATGCAATATTTTCAAAATCCCCACGAGAATTGGTAAAAAATAAATTGCCTCGCGCGTAGTTCCATGCCACGTTCAAAGCTCTCCTGTACAATTTCACGACTTAGTGTTTCCCTCAAACAAGAACAAGCAACCTTTGGGCTGCCGTCCTTGTGGATGCCCACATCACCGGTTGCCACTCCACAAACAGTGCCATCTGGAGTGTATAGCACTTCTTGTGCGGCGATCCCTGGAAATTAGTTTTGCTGAATTTCCTTTCAACAAGGTATACCCGAATACAATTCGACGCCCGCTTCCTCAGCACGCTCACCTAGCCATTTGACAACGTGACCCAGACTGAAAATTCAATTTGCAGAGACCACACAATACTATATTCTGGCTGACCGAACGATGAAATTTCCATGGTTGTTCAGAGGAACACCGGGCACGAGCGGAACAGGGATGCGGCCATTTTTTGTGAGGATGGCGAACGCATCTCTCTGTTGAGAACTCGCTATAAATTGGAAGCAGGTGCTGGCTGACTTTGACTTGCTGCTTGATGGGGGAGTCCATCTGCCGCCAGTCAGGGAACAGACGGTCCATGCCAGCAGTTTCGATGATGGCGCCAGAGAGCGTATGCGCACCAACCTCGGGCGCTTTCTCTACTACGCACACCCGCAACTCTATCATCAAATGTTTACGTTTACACGTTGATAAACATTTGTTCGCCTTTTTGTTTCTCGGCAGCAAGTTGACGCAACCGAATGGCTGTTGACAGTCCTGCTGGCCCACCGCCCACAATTACGACGTCGAAATGGTCCTCCACACGTGACATGTCCACGTCTTTCCACTTAATTGTGTTTTTTCTCGGCAAAATACACAGAGATCGCCAAAACAGCAGGCGATTCAGGAATAAGATACTCGGAGTCCCAAAATTTCCAAAACCAGAATCTATATTGTATCCAGTATCTTTACTTTCCTTTCATGCGACAATTCTTTCTTTTTAGATCATGACTGATTTGAAAATAACATTTGGAACGGGCTGCGAGCCCTGGGAATACACCTACCCATACCGCGATTCAAGTAAATTGAAACTTACTCTGGGGTCCTTGTCCCTGGGCTTTTGTGCATAATGTGTAGTTGTCCACTGTCCGTTAACGACATTGCGAACTGACCATGTAGTGTGCAGCAAACGTCGAATGTTCAGAGAAGACATTTGTCGTACTCTTACCCTACAAATCTGATTTTTGCAATAGTAATACATACTAAATATTAGCTAGTAATAGCTAATAGGGAAGGAATTTATGAATTTTGATGGGAAAACAAAAATCGGGTATAAGACTAGAGAGCCGTTTGGCCTGTCTTAGCCAAATTCACTTTCTTTTTCTCCACATTTCGCACATTTTTATTTTTATGTTTTATCCAATTTCAGACGCAGTTTTATGAAAAATAAATGAAAATTATGTGATGTAGGATAGGAATGTCGGCTCAGATTTCTGATTTGAATTTGTTCGACCTTGAATATGCCCTTCCCGCAATACCATGTTTTGCACATCCGCTTATGGGTGGCAGCGGCCAATTTAATTTCAAGCCACACAACAATTGTGGCGATGAGGCAGCAAAATCAACGGAGGAAGAGGGTCCAACCAGCAAGACAGCTACAGCTTCAGTCAACAGTGAAGGCTTTGTGGATCCGCTTGGCGCCGCTTATTATGAAGCAGACACAGAACAATTAATTGAGGCAACACTTAAAAAAGTTTTACATTTGCCCTTTATTCGGATAGGTTTAAGCGATTCTTTAGGAAACGAAGCTGTCGCAAAGGCATTCAATCAATTCGCCCACCACAGAAACTCACCACCATAATTCTGTTGCCATTTTAACAGCCGATCGATTGGACAATACGCTTGTGGAATTGAATGCTGAGCCCCAATGGCCATTACAGGGTCTCGATCCAGAATTGGTCGGTTTCCGCCCATGGCATGTGCTTCGCCAACGGATTTTGGACGCATTCTCCAGCTCAGCGGATCGGCTTTCGTTGGAGAGCAATTTCCTCGTCCAAAAAATGTCAGAGCCCGCAGAAAAGATGCGAAACGGAATTGGAAAGCAAGCGAACAAGAGGAACGCAATGCTACTAAAGGAAAAACGAAGGCCAGAAGAAGGCATTTGAGTTCACAAAATATCGCAAATGCTGCAGGTATATCACCCAAGATCAACCAGAGCCGATCATCAAATTCTACGAGCTCAGTCAGGAAGAATGGGTGCGCAAATTAACAGAGTTGCGTCGAGTGCTGGTGGCGAAATGGCGCGAGGAACAGCGGTTAGACTGCATTAAGGTGTGGGGAATAAACTCCATTTCCTTCAAATTCTGATTTACAGCTAATGGCCGAAGTGACTTCGCTTATAACAACGAGTATTACTTCCGCCCAGTTCTACCCCGCCCAGTTCGTGCACGTTACCGACCTGCTGGACCTGTTCGGTCATTTGGTGCACCAGCGCTTGTTGGGGAGGGCGAAGGAGGAACGACGAGAGGCCGGACTGCGTCCACTGCCCGCACATTTTGACATTCAAGACGTACTGGAACAGACCCGGTTGAAAGCACGCAACTGGTTCGGGAAAGTGAACGAAATGGTCAAAAATCTGGCGCCTCGCATTTACTGTAACAATAAAATCCTCGAAGTTTACGCAAATGTATCTCAGTGTTGGCTGCCTTGTTGCCATGTCAGCGATTCATGGATCCGCCAGCCGCAATGCAAGAAAATGTGTTGGAATTGTGTCGTGCCGTCAAGCAAGTGCAGGTATCCCTTGGCAAAAAGCAAATAGAATTAGGGTATCCACGAGACTGCCCTTTTGATCCATCCTGACACTATTGACCAAAACCTGTCAGCACCCCCTGATCTCGTCCTATCTGCGCTGCTACTTGTGTCGAATGGCGATGCGTCTGAACGCGGCCGACCGTGCTCCGCACTGGAAATGCCTCAACGACTGGCTTCAGACGTACACACAGCAACCGGTTGCTCCAGAAAGAGGATAATTTTGGATAAACCCTGCTTTTCGGCGCAGACATCTCTGTTGTGGCCCGCGATGGAGTGGCTGGTGCAGTGCGTGTCCGCAAACGCCGTCTCCTACGCGGACTTACACCCCTTGTGGGAGTACTGCAGACTGCTCGAGCGCCGACCGGTGGTGCTCATCCCCATGCTGAACGCGCTTCCAGCCCTTTACCTCGGAGAGCACGCACTCGAAGCGTGCCGGATTGTACTGATCATTGTGAGAGCCCACAGTCTCCCCCCCCCCTTTTTTTGAGGTATGCTCTGCCGAAATAGTCACAGCCGAGGAACTGTGCGCACTGGGCGAAGCACTTCTTCGTGCCGAAGTGCCTCAGCAGGCGCGCAAACCCCTTCTCAAGGCGAGCCACGGCAAACCGCAAAACATTTTTGCCGCGAAATTGCAGGCAGTGTGGAAGTGCGTGATGCGCCAGGCATCGCTAAAGCACTTCATGGCTTGTTGCGAGTGCTGGATTGAATTTGTGGCGCGGCACTTCAGCGCAGTCGAAGTGAACGTGGTACTGGAGAGCGTGCTCAGGAGAGTCCAACAGGACAAGGTGCTGACCAAAGAACGCAGAGCACCACCCCATTTTGCAGTACGAGCTGTACATCGGCCTGCTATTGTCCTGCCTGCAAAAAGTGTTTACTCACTCCCATTCCGTCTCCGCCCTTTTCGCGATGGACATTTTCCCCAAATTCATGGACGTTTTCCGCAGCGGCCCTCTTAGGGAGGAATCCGCTCGTCTGGTTCTCGGGGCAATCGCCTCCAAGCACATACTGGGAACGTTCTCCGACGTCGACTTGGCATACCAAGTATGCAGGGCCAAACCCTTCCCTCCATGTTCCGCCCCAGGTGCTGTCCATCTGCCAAAGACTTCACGATGCGATGGAACTGAGCGCATCGGATACCCAGATTTCGAGCACCACCAATCTGATCTGCAGTGCTTTGGACCGCGTCGATCTGGAGGGCACCGATCCGGAACAGTGTCTCCAATTCTTAGTCGATTGTCGCGCCGATCTGGCCAACCTGGACGGTGCGCAGCATTATGTGTGCCGCCGCGTTCAGGCTTTCACGCTGCGCATCGTGCGAGAGGTGCGCTATTCGAGCTCCCGTGCCGCGTTTCTGCAGGCCTGTCTCGCCAACCTGTTCATCAGGTAGACACTTGCTTACTTAGAATGGGCAAAAAAAGAGTAGCGATGCTGTGCCAAATGGAATACTTATTTAACTTTAAACTCATTTTGTGGCAGCATTCCCTCACTGGTCTCTGCTCTCGATCGCATCACGCTCAGCATCCAGTCGGCGCAAATTGCCCTCGCAGCGATGTCGTTTCTCCAGATCGACCCGTTCATTGAGTTTGCGCTGCAAACCCTGGAGGAACTCTCTCCCGCCGACTCAGCCACCGGCTTTTTCAGTCTTGGCGTGCAGCTGCTGGCCACATTGGCGCAACTTCCGCCGGAACAACAGCAGGACGGGGCGGATGTCCCGTTGCGCAGTTTCCGGCGCTTTCTGCACCTCATCGTCAAGTGTGGGACTTGCCGAAGGCCCGAACCTGGTTTGGCTTTTGAAGGTCCGAGTGGCCCTCGGGTGCCCGTTTGGAGCGTGTCCGCCTGCTCATCCGCTGCATGCAGCACCTCTTCGTGGTTTGGCCCAGCGGCACAACGGACAACAGCACCGCCGAATCGGGAGTCGATGGCCGGTCTTCGGTGGCCCACCTGGTCGGCGGCGGGGAATGGTCGCTTCCAGATGTCGACGAATTGGCCTCTGAAAATGGCGCGGAGTGGAGGGCGCAGTGCCTCTCCAGCTGTGGGGAATGCGCAGAGCTGATTGCAGAGCAACTGAGCGCAGAATTGCTGGAAGAGGGTGTGACCGGTTGGCCAGCAAAAAACAATGGTGAGTCCCCTGCCCTTCATTTTGCAGATTCCATGTGCACTCTGGGGGTGGAGATGCTGGAGTTGGTCGCCCAATTTGGCCCGACCAGTGCCGAAGCCGCTGAGTCTTCCCGCGGCACGGGTCTGCCGCGCAGTGTGCGCGCACTGGCAAAAGCCGTGTACAAACGGTGCAAACGCAGACCTGCATTGGCGGCAAGAATTGGACGTCTGAATTGAGGAAAAACTAAATATTCAAATGCTCATTTTTCACTGTGCATTCCACCTTTCCCTTCCGTTCGTTCTGATTTGCCAATTTTATTCCCCAATCCGTAGTCCCTTTCTGTACCGCCATATCACAAAAGAGCGATTAACTTGGTAATTTACTTTGTGCTTTTACCGCGAGATATTTATTGCGCTCTCCAAATAAAGGATTCAAAATGCACCTCTTCTGCTGATGGAAGATCAGAATGTTTGCGGATTTTGCACCCGGTGGTCGATCAGAGTATCCACATCAAATGACTGGTTCGGCGGAGGAACTTTGGCCGGCGCCAGCACTTTTTGCCAGTCTGCCCCTTTTGGCTGATAAGCAAAGAACACACCCAGCAGGTGGCTGTCCTCAGTGCCCGATGGCCATCTGTCAGTCAAAAGCGTGTGCAAATTTAGCTGATATGATGAAAGGACGGCGTTCCGTTGCTTTGCTGCGTTTATCGCTGCTGCCACTCCGCCCAAGCGGTGAGTGCCAATCAGCGTTCAGGCCGGCCGTTAAAAGGCCGGGCAGGGACAGCGGATCCAATCATTCCCCTCCACCCGACTCAAGCGAACGACGACAACCGGCAGAAGGTGCACAAGAGTTGGACGACTACAAGCATGCGGTGGCACCCCTTCCTTCTGGTGCTGCTGGTCCTTTCCGCGGCAGAGGCGGCGAAGCACCGGTACAAGCACTCGCATGGAGACAGCGACAAAAATGGTGGGCAACGGAATTAGCCAAACAATGTTAACGTGTTTTTTGCACCAGCAGACGAGAACAAGGAACGGAAGAACAAGTTCATCGACGGGCAGCAGGTTGTGCCCGAGTTTGCGAAACCGGGGAGCGAGTACCGCTTCCGATACGACTCGCAAACCACGTCCGGTGAGCCCGGGGTAAATTAGTACAATCGACGTTCTTTTTTGTCCCAGGTTTCGCACCATGGGTCTCTACTCAGCGCGCAATGACCCGCTTCCAGGCCATTGTTGCTGTGCAGTTTGCAGCGTCTGGCAACGAGGCGGAGATGCGCCTCAGCGAGTGCATCAGCGGACAACTGAACGGACAGCCCGTGCTCGAGGAGAGGAACCCGGCACGCATTCAGCCCATCAACGCCTTCGAACAAAACACCAAATTCGCACATGAACAGCTTGAACTCGCGGTGCGCTTCACCTATGCACAAGGCGCTATCCAGACTGTGCATTTCCACCCGGACGAGCCGGCCTGGTCAAAGAACGCCAAAAAGGTGGGTGCCCTGGATGCGCGTGTCCAACCAACGTTCACTTGCCCGCCCACAGGCCGTTCTGAGCATGCTGCAGCTGCAGCTGAGCAAGGAGGCCGTGCAGCAGCAACGGGACCCGGCGGAGGGCAAGATTGAGCGGGAGTTGGCCGAGCAGACGGGCACCATTGGGGGTAGGCCCCAGCAGCAGCAGAGGGAGGCAGGACAGCAGCAACTGCAGAAGAGCTTCACAGTGGCGGAGGTAGGCAAAATGAAGAGGAGTGGTTTATTTATTTATCGCCCAAGATGACCATCGAGGGCGACTGCGAAGCGGAGTACACGCTGTTGCCGATTGGCGCGGACAGGCTGAACGTGACCAAGTCGATCAACTTCGACCGCTGCCAGATGGTGGCCGACATCGCGTACGGGATGCAGGCGGATGAGGAGGGTAAGCAGCGCGGACAGCAGAGGCAGGAGGAGACGCGCAGCCAGCGGGACTGGATGGCGCACCTTCCCCAGACTGAGCAGATGCAGGACCCGGAGTGGCGCAACCGCAGCGCCAGTCCGCTGATCGGTGATCGCATCGGAGAGGAGGAGTCTCTTTTTAACGGGTCTGTTGCAGCCAAACAACTGCTGGACCGTTCCACCGTGCTGCGCTACATTGTGTCGATGCGCCCGCAGCAGCAGAAGGGCGAGAGCGCCGGCCAATGGCAGCAGCCGGGCGTGGAGAGAATCGGCATCCAATCGGTGGAGATGGTCTCCCAATACACGCTGAGGGGGGCGCAGGCGGAACAGAGCCACGCCCAGCAAACGGTGGCGGCCGCCACACTCCAATTCATCGGGATGGCGCCCCAACAGAAAAAGGCAACGATAAAGACATTCAGGCGGCAAAATCAATTTGTTGTTTTAGTCTGACTCTTCTTTCGACGCAGAGGCTGAATCGCTGATGTACAACGCGGACTTGGAATCGGCCGAGAAGTGTTTCTTCATGGTAACGGAAAAAGAGGCAGTTGGCTCCCAATTCCGTTTCCTCAGTTCGGCGATGACGCTCAAGGCAAACAGTGCACGCAGAAGAGCCAAAAGGGACAGAAGCAGCAGGGGTCAACGCCGTTCCCGCTCAACTTCCCCTCCAGCCAAGCCAAACTGCAACGGGCACAGGTGCCGCTTTTGGAAAATACCAAATTTAGTGCTGCTCTTGAGGAGTGCCTGGCAAAAGTGGTGGCGGCCCAGAAGGCCCAGGGAAGCACCCAGAACGACGAGCAGAGAACAATGAACACGGCCGAGTTCATGGACGAGCTGGTGTACCTGCTGCGCTACTGCACAGAAAAGGAGTTGGCCCAGATAGAGGCGAGTTCTGCCAGACCAATCCAAAAATGGACGGCAGTTCCAGGAGAAGACAAAGGACGACCAAATGGCGGTTCAATTTCTGGCGGACGCACTCGCCGCGGCCGGAACCCGAAACACACTAAAGGTGCTGCTGAAACGCATCGAGAAGGGCGAATTCGCGGAGTTGAAGGTCAGTCGGTCTGATTCGAAATCGGAGCCTGAACTGATCGGAGGCAGGCGGCCCAGCTGATGAAGATCTTCTCGCGCGGTAGCGGACTGCCCGCCCCTTCAGACCGGATCGCCGACCTGGTGCTGGCGCTGTGCAAGACCGGCAGAGTGCAGCAGAGCGCAGTGCTCAAGCAGACCTGCTGGCTCAGGCACTTACACACAACGGACTGACTCTCTCTCGATTCCCTTGCTTTTTGCAGTTTTGGCGCCATTGTGGGCGAGTTGCAGCAACAGCAACGCATCGTGCGTCTGTCGCCAGTGCGCACCCCGATCAGCACCTACGAGCAGTGCCCCGCGCACAAAATGGAGCTCTATGTCAAGGTGCGGTCGCAAAGCCAAACATTATTTATATTCTGCGCGCATTTTACAGGCCCTCCTGGAGCAGTTCACTTCATCCGAAAGCGACGTCTACGAGCAAGTGGTGTCGCTGAAGGCAATCGGGAATGCGGCGTTGGACTCGGTGCCGCAGCAGTTGATGGACGCGATCAGCGCCGAGATGAACGGACAGCAGAGCGAGATGAGCAGGATGGCTATCCGGCTGAACGCCATCGAGGCGCTACGCCGCATCCCTTCGCAGAAGGTGCAGCAGGTGCTGCTGCCCGTCTACCTGGACAGCCGGGAACAGCCAAACGTATTCGGGGCGCACTGATGTTCCGTCTCAGTGCCGTATTCACAGGTGCGCATCGCCTCTTTGGCGGTGATCATGCAGTCCCAAATGAGTCTCTCCGTGTCGGCCCTCGACCAAATCGCGCACTCGCTAGCCCAAGAAAAGTGCCCTCAGGTGGCTGCGTACACGCACTCCGCCCTCCAGGCGATGACCAAATCGCCCGCCAAGCGGCATCAGACCAACGCAGCGCACATCCAGGCGGCTCTGCGCATGGCCGGCACTGACATGCAAGAGTTGCGCCAACGGGTGGCGCGCCAGGGCAGCGGACTGAGCCAGTTCCAGAGGGCGACGCCGTTGTGGAGCGAGGACTCACAGGAAGGCATTATGTTGGAGAGCGCACAGGTGTGCCACATTCTTTCTTCTGTCACACAGCTCGGACCTTTTGCATCGTGCAGGTGTTCCCCGGAAAGTACGCGGGCGCTCTCGCCCCGCACCAGTACATCTCGATGAGCACTCTGTTCAACGGCAAGATGACGGAGGAGAAGTTCCGTCTGACCATCTGCCAGAAGGACATTGCTCGTCTGCTGTTCGGCGGGGACGAAGACGGCGAACGGCAGCAACAGGAGACGGAGCAGCAACCGCAATCCAAGTCCTACTTTTCCGCCGCCACCTCTCAGCTGCGCTCTATCTTCGCCCGCCTGGGCATCAACGGACGCCAACAGCAGGACGAGGAGAAGAGCAAGACCCCGTTCATTGTGCTCTCTCTGCGAGTGGTAATCGCAAATGGGGCAAAGCCCGAGTCTATTATTGCCTATTCCCTTCCAGAACAACATCGACACCATTGTATGCTGGACGAAAATGCGCAATTTTTTACTTGCCCATGGCTTTCAGGTGATGCCGATCGTCAAGCAGCAGAAGAATGCCCTGTCCACGCTCAAGCAGATGCTGGCCATCGGACTCGGTTCCGCGGCGGAGTTCCTCTCGGACGGCGAGAAGCCTGCCATTGACGCGGCCGGAATTCTGTTCTGGCAGGGACGCGTCGCGCGAGTGCCAATCAGCACCGGACAGCAGCTGAACATCCAGCAGAAGTCCTTCGCGTTGGGACAGCTGAAGGCGGACGCCAAACAGCTTGGTCGCACCCAAATGGACGCGGAGTTCCGCCCGTCGCTGATCTACGGAGGCATCCAGAAAATGAAGGTATGCGCCATTCGGACACTGAAAAATTCAGCCATTTTGTCCCCACTGCAGGTATGGTCCTCGCCGTCCCACTCGGCCGGCGTGAAGCACATTGTGGCAGCGGAGGCGAACATCCCCCTGCGGGCCACCTTCACCCTGCAGCAGTCCCAGCAGCAGCAGTGGAAGGTCGCAGTGCGCGTTCCCCAGAGTGCGGTCAGTCCCAAGGGAGGAGTGAAAACTCTTCCCCTTTCTGCAGATGCGTCTGTTTTCGTTCCACACCCTACCTACCACGTTCGTCGGCGAAACGAGCAGCGCCGCCGAAAAGTCGTACTCAGCGCCTTCCTCTGTCCCCTCTCCGCGCTCTGGAGAGCACTTTGGCGAAAAAGTGCGCACCATCCAGAACGAACAGCTATCTGGACGCGAGTTCTCGTTCGACAAGGCGACGCCCGTCCAGCAGACGATCGTCCAAATGCCGTTCCATGTACACGGCCAATTGCACATTCCGCGCAGACTGCGCTCGATGAAGGAGTGGAACAAGGCGAGCCGTGACCGAGTAGATGGCCAATGAATCCGTTTCGACCTTTGAAGGTGCTTTTGGCGTCAGAGAACCACTATCAGGTGGACTTCGAGCCGCAGCCGGGCAAAACCCCTCACGAAGTGGCCTTCACACTCACTGCGAACGCGTTCCAGCCGCACGCAAACACACCCGGGGCATCGATGCGTCCCCAACTGCGCCAGTTCATCCAGCGCTTCCAGCCACAGAGCAACGAGCAACAGGACGGCCAACAGCAAAGCCCCTCGTCGGCTTCATCCTCTGAGGAGAGTGCCAACAAAGTGGAACGACAGCACCGGCAGGCTAGCGCCTATCTGGACCGATTTGGCGCGCAACTTGCCTACAAGCACTCGTTGAAGGCGGAAATGGCTACCGTTGGCGGGGACTGGAACAAGTGAGACGGCACGAAGCCCACACTCGGATATACACCGCACATTGAACAGACATGCCTCCGTGCAGTTGGACAGTGTCTGCGATGCACGCTTCCAAACCTGCGAATCCCGGGTGCAGGTCAGCCGATCGCCGTTTAGCCCCCAGGAGAAAGGCGATTGGAACGCCGATGTGCAGGCAAGGCGAATAGAACAGGGACGCCAAGAAAGGCCGCTTTTGTCGGTTCAGATGCGCACATTCTACCCGGAAAAGGCGGCCGATGTGGAGCACTTTGGCAACCAGCAGCAGCACCAAAGGTTCATGTGCAGTGCAACGGTGGAATGGCAAGCGCAGGGCGCACAGAAGCAGCAAATCAGGTGGGCAGAGAGAGCTCCAACCATGCCTCCTCTTGTTTTAGGGTGGACGTGAAGGGCGAGCCCAGTGTGGAAATGCTGCATTTGGCACGAGAGTATGTGCGGGCATACGGAGAACAAAACGGATATCCAAATGGCGCCAAAATGCACGATGCGCCGCCCAAATCGACGGGACAACCGTTCGTGAACCAGGTGGACAAGAGGGAACCGAGTTGGTTCGAGATGGTTGTTTTCAGTTCGAGTTGGTGGCCGACTACAGACTGAAGCTGCAGTCGCAGAATGTGTTTGTGCGCTATCTGGAAGCAGTCAAGAGCTTTGTGAGTGACAAGAAGAGGGTAGCACCAAAAAAGTTGTCGCCTGCAGAACTTCTTCAACGTGGACTCCCAACTCCTGATCAACAACAGCAACGGACAACAACAACAACAACAACAGCAGAAGCAGATGAACGGCCAAGACGAGGTGCAGCAGGGGCGTGTGCAGGCAAAATTGTGCATCGACCCTGTTACCCGCCAACACGTCAACATCTCCGTCCAGACCCCGCAGCAGCTGGTCGAAGCCAAAATGGTGGGCTCTAGGGTGGTGGCCTGGTGGCGCTTGGTGTGCCGTTAATCACGCTGATTTTGGTAATTCATTCCTTCCCAGATCCAGCTCACGCGTCCCATTCGCCCGCTACCGTTGATTGCCTCCCAGTCAGCCTCCATCCGCCCGGTGCACTCGTTCAAACAGCTCGTCAACCAAATCGGCCACTCTTACGCCGGCCGCTCGTACGCCGAATGCCGTGTGGACACCCGTCGAGAGCAGCTGCAGACATTCGACGGAGTGCAGGCGCCCGCTCCCATTTCCAAGTGCTGGACAGTACTGGCCAAGGACTGCTCGGTACAACAACAGTTTGCGGTGCTGGTGAAGAGCACGTCCAACGGACAACAAAAGGTGACAGACAGACCGCTGACTGACTTCTGATGACATCAATTTGCCGCAGAAGCTCAAAGTGATCAGTGCGGACATGGGCATTGTGGAGGTGGAATCGCTGAGCGACGGCAAGCTGCAAGTGCGCATCCAGAACGGCGATGGGCAGCAACAGGTCACCTCTGAGGCGTCTGCCTCCGCCACGCCGGACGGCATTGAGTTCTTCTCGCAGCAACAAGACAACAAAGAGTCCGTCAAAATCCAGTCGCAGTCAGCGGGCTTGATGGTTCGCTTCAACGGGCAGACAGCACGCATCCAATTGAGCAGTGAAAAGCAGAACAAGCAATGCGGTACGTGACGAACAGATTTTAATCAAATTGCATAATATTTGTTGCCATAGGACTTTGCGGCAACTTTGACGGCGACACTGAAGACGAGTGGCGCACCCCGAAGGGCACCCTGGCCTCTAGCCTGGGTGACTACCAACGCGCCTACTCGCTAAGCGGCAGCGATGACCAGGAAGAGGGGTGCACGCCTGGATCTCTGAACGCATTCTATGCACAGCAGGAGCAGAAGTTTGCGCAGTGGGAAAGTGGGAAGGGACAGAGGAAGAAGATGAACCAGGAGGAGGAGATGAGCAATAACGACAGTGACGGGCAACTGTCGCAGGAGGAAGAGGAGTACGAGGAGCAGGAGATCGGTGGGCGTTGAAACCTCTTCCAACAACAAGGTTGTTGTCGCCACAGAGCCCCAGGAACAGACAACGATGATCGAGTACGCGCACCAGCTGTGCTTCTCGCTGCGCCCGGTCAAGCAGTGCCCGGTCGGCTCCTACGCAACCAGCGCTGTCAGCCAGAACATCGATGAGCAGGAGTTGAAGCAGCAGAAGGTTCCCTTCACCTGCGTGGAGCGCTCCAGCATCGAAGCGAAACGCCTGCGAGGACAGACCCGTCGCGGAGAGGTCATCCAACTGGACGACTATCCTGCATCGTTCCAGGTGGGCAACAGCAGGGCAATTTGGCAGAGATATTTGTCGAACACTTGCAGGAGGTCGTTGTGGTACCGGAGCGTTGCATCCAGTACTGAAGGACGGGCACAGGGAAGAGAAGATGGAAGAAAGAGTTCAGAGAGAGACATTCCCCAAACGATTTGTAAAACAGCAAATTAAGTGCGTATAGTGAATGATAGAAAACACTGTATTGTGGGAATAAAGTGATGCAATATCAATTTCTCTACAGATTGAGCCAAAACACTTAGGTAATATTTTATCTCGTAAATTTATACAAGTCTAAAATTTGAAATACGCTTCAACACGGATTAAAAATTAAAGATTAGAGTTGGGCAAAAGATTACTGGAGAAAAGAAAGAGGGAGATTGCAAAAGCATTTGCGAATGAAGACTGGACAAATGGACTGTTGTAAAGTTTTTTGGAAGGGCGAAATGCACGTGGGCAAAAAATGTATGGTGTGCGCAACAAATGGTGAATGATTCCGATCGCAGAATTTTCAAAGTGCAGTCGAAATGACTGATGTCAGCCCATGGACCAGCATGGTGGCCGGCAAACCCTCGGTCAGAGCGCGCATTTGGGCCATGTAGTGTTCCGCCTTCTCCGCAGAGTGGATGGCCGTCGGGGGCAGCGGAAGGTTCAGAAAACAGACGGCGGCGCCGTCACTGTTGCGTGCGATCGTCGAATTGACAGCGCGCACAAACTGGGCCGGGTAGTCGGT
Organism: Radopholus similis; assembly: GCA_013357305.1. Taxonomy (NCBI): domain Eukaryota; kingdom Metazoa; phylum Nematoda; class Chromadorea; order Rhabditida; family Pratylenchidae; genus Radopholus; species Radopholus similis. Next base: position 4,193 of record VAHH01000896.1, on the reverse strand, counting down.
GATGTCGTCTCTGCTTTTTGGCTCACCAATGATAGCTTTGCACTGTGGTTTTGGTTCACTCACGAATTGCCAGGCACGGTGCTGCGCTCGATGTGCTGCGCAACGTGGTCCCACGGCACCATGATCGATTTGGCCTGAATCCGCAACTGCTCCAGCATCGCTTTCAGCTGCAACTCTTGGTAGTGCATGTCCTGCAAAAAAACTTTTTGAAAATGTTAGAACTTTGATTGAATCCAAAGGCGACTGTTTACACTCCACCAGATTCACCCAAAATTCAAATAATAATTTTGCTTTCGTGACGACCGCAAACATTTTGGTTAAGCGAATGTAACGGTGCTTTTTTGAAAGCCATTCCACACTCCGCACTTGTGGATTTGATCCATGTACCTATTGTAATCGGGGCGACTCACCACTCAACCAAGTGGGTTCAGCCAGAGAAAGTGACTAACTTTTGGTTGCAGTTTTCATTTGACTGTTTTCGTTTGTTGTTCCCTTGCCTGCAGACTATGAACACAGATGTGCACTCGGAGGGTGGCGTTCCGCCATTTGGTGGACATTGAGAGAATGCAGGCCAGTTGGAGCACGAAAAGGGAGGAGTTGTCCCAGCGCAGTCCCAACCCCGGCCCGGCGTCCTTTCCGACCCCGTCACTGCCGTGCTTGAACAAGTGCGAGGGCCAAACATCGATGTAACGACGACCGGGCTGCCTGAGGAAACAAGCGGAAAAGGTGATGTGTTCGCCGACTTCAGACACTCACTTGAGCAACATTTCTCGGTCAAATTGGCCGAAGTGACGCGCCACGCACAAATTTTTGTTCAAATTGATGACGTCATTCAGAGTTTGAACATATTCAGTTGCACTCAAACGAGGTGATGAGCCTCCACGGGGAACCTTTCAGATTTGGAAAACAGTAAAAACGGTGTACAAATGGCAAACCGATGGGAAGAAGTCGTTCGCATTGAAGTACTCGACCACTTCAGTACGGCCAATCTTCGAGAATTTGAGGTCTTTCAGCAAATGAGTCTCCGAGAGGACGGCATTGGACTGTTTCTGCTCGTGAAAACTCAGAACCACCGTGTTCGGTTTCATTGCGCCCAGTCCGCTGAGACGAATGAGCTAAAAAATTTTGTCGCACTTTGATCTATTTTCGAAAATTTCTATTTGGTGCACCTGTTGTATGCCGTTTCGTACATTGTCTGTCAGCGTTAGCTCTACAAATGCCTTGAGCCTCAAGTAATCGACCAGCGACAGCCAATAGGGGAACACCTGCGGATGTGGGTGAATTTGTGGAATTGAATACAGTTGGCATGCGAACTTGCTGCAATGGGTCCAGTGCTTGTTGCGCATTTCCCTCTGCCCCGCCCATGTCCCCCCGTTGCACATGTCCTATCACGTAGAGACCGCTCTTCTTGATATCATTCACGAAGTCCATCAACGGACAAGAAGATGCAGGCCGGTTGACCAAAAGTAGCACTTGTGGACGCCAGAATCTGGAGGAACGGAGTGAGTTGGCCGTTCCTGGGTTGATTGGCTAACTTGACATGCTCCTTGCGGACATCCAGCAGAAGCAGGTATTTGCGCACTTGGTGGTAGATGAGCGCCTGCGAGATGGAACCCCAAGAGCCAATGGGCGCCTGATGATAACGGGGAATGGGAATGGTGGACATGAGGAGAGCGAAGACCATGTAGTGGAGGATCATGATCAGCAACATGAGAATGACCACTGCAACCGCTGACCAAGCGGCGTCAATCACCAGCATCATCACCACCGTGGAGATTGCGCCCAGAGCGCAGCTGTGCCACGAAAAGTACCTGCAGAAGCCAAATGGAGTTTTCCTCTCCCAATTTGACCAAATGCCTGAAATTGGGTCTAAAATTAGGCGCCGACGTAAGTTCCAGAGCAAGAGTAGCGATATTGACGCCCATATAGGAGAGTAGGAAGAGGATTGAGGTAATCTTCGCAATGCGGTTCATCGTCCCAATCATCAGCACGGCCACCACGCATGCCCAAGAGATTATCACCGAAATGACCGGATTCCGCTTCTGGCCCACCTCAATTGTGGCTGAAGAAGTGGCAAAAATTGTTTCCAGAATTGGCCAGTTCTCGACCTGGCTTCAGCAACGCGCCGAACAGTTTGTCCTGGGCAAAACGAGTAAGCACTCGAGAGGCCCCAATTAGATTGCTCATAGACGAGAAGAAAGTGGCAACGAAAATGCCGAGCATCACCAGCGACGGTGCCATGCTTATATCCACCATGGACTGCGAAAGCATGGAAAATTGTGTTTGCATAGGTGAACCACTAACCATGTAGTTTTGTTGGAGTAACTGACGAGAGCATGAGAGACAGAGCAGGAAAGCGGTCAACACGTAGGTGAGGAGAGTGGTGAACACTGCCTGCAGTGTGCCGCGGGGAATAGACACATTTGGTCGGGCCAACTCTCCAGACATGTTTGCCCCTGCCATCAAGCCTGAATATGTAAACTCTGAATGAACTCCGAAGGCGATAGGCAAATACCAGTGACTCCACTGAATATGATCGCAAACATGAACGCGAAATCCGTTTGCCGACCAGTGGTGTAATCCTGAGTGTAATTGGCGAAGAAATTCTCCGAGAATGTGGATACACTTAAAGCAGGTTTCCAACAACAAAAGAAACTAGATCAACCAACCTGAACGATGAATAATGTGCAGTGAGTGTCTGATTGAAATCCACAATCTTTTCGCCGATTGGATCGGAAGCATTCTTCGGCACCATGTAGGCGTATGCGTTTGCTTCGGGAATCGGAATTTGTCCAGGCGGGCGAATAAACACGGTGAAAATAAACGAGGCATATGCGAGTGCGATTATACACAGAGCCAACAACGCCGTTTTAGCGAAAATCTCAGCTCCGAGCAGGCAAAGCAGCAGAATTACACAGCTGACCAGCACACAGTGCACAAACTTGCCTCCAAACAGGTCACCGATCCCGGTTACATTGGTGAGTGCTTCGGTGAAGCCAGATATGTACAGAGCACACGAGAACACATTGGCCATAAAGAAGAGCACGCCGATGCTCCCGCCAAACTCTGGTCCAAGTGTACGGCTGATCATGTCTATAATTTGCAATCAAACAATCCTCCATTACTTTCGAGTTTTGATTAAAGTAGTACTTACAATAGACACCACCGCCCTCAACAGCGCCGTTTGAAGATACAGCACAAAGTGAAAGCACTGTCAGCAGAATAATGGAGTAGGCAAGCAACAATTCGACGCATGTAAGCACAAAACCCAGCTGACCGGCAGCAAAACCTACAGAAGGCAGATCGTTTTTCAATCCGAAATTTAAGAAGATATTCATTATGTACCCATTCGAAGGAAGAGAAGCGCCGAGAACATTGACTGCAAAATGGCGAAAATATTGGACAAGTTCCAATCTAGTAAATTCTTACGATAGTGACAGGGGCAAACACACCAGAAATGGTAGAGAGTCCATTTGGCTTAACCGTCACTGAGTCAAACTCTATAAACTTACACAATTTTATTTAAAAAATTGATTGAAACCTGAAGCATTTGTGCCCGATCGGTTTCGCATCACACCATTCCCTTCTATCCTCATTTGCGTCGTCTCCTTACTACTGTTGCTGGTTCCTCCGTTTGTCAGGCCGTCCAACACGTTTCTCACATCCATACTTGTAGAATTCTGCTCAACAGTACTTGGATTTTCCAAAATGCCATAAGATGGAATGCGCAGGTTTGCCGCGGAAATTTGCGTTCTACGCTCCTCCTCCATAGCTCAACTTTGTTTGCTTTGTAGTATTACCTATTTGTATTTATTTCGGTCGATAAAAATGTTGTTCAAAGTTCAAACTTTCATCAATTTATTAACCTATATTTTCATTTTTCAAATATTATATAGGTATTTAGGTATATTTAAAAATATTGTAAAATGTGGCCATGACCCATGACACGTGAAACCCATTCCCATTTGTCATTTGTTTAAATAAAAGATAAAAAAGGAAATGGCACATGACACATGACACATGAACATGACAGCTCCGAGCCTATTCAAGTGTTCAACTGCACTTACACACGGCGGGGGCAAAATATTTTTTCTGCCAGCAAAAACAATTTTTTGCCAACAAAAAACAATTTTTTGCTAAAACTTCCATTTATAATGTTTGTATCAACAAGTATTATAGCTCATTCGATGCAT
>VAHH01000895.1:0-18143 GCA_013357305.1 Radopholus similis | reverse complement strand
ATTTCTCCAATGGTTAAGCAAATAAAAAAGAAATCATACATGACAATGAGTTTTGCAACTTTTAGTGAAAAATAGTCATCTGTGCTGGCTACTGGCTACTAGTAAAGAGAAGGAGAAGGCGTAAAAGACGTAGGACGCACACTTTTCGCTGTCTCGCCCAATTCAAATGACACAGAGCTGAAATTTGGGGGAGACATGGGCGATATGCTACCCCTATTCGCACACGCGCTGGTATACGAAACGTCGCCGGTACGAAACGTCGTCGTTTTATTATAGGTACGAAATGTCTCTTGTGGCCCCCACTATACATGTCATAACTTTGTCCAGAATGGTCGGATCGGCCTAATTTTGGTACCATTCGACTCAGCTCGTCGAGGCGCGTCGAATGAGCTATAATTTGTCAATTTTAAAATTACGTTTCGTACCAGCGACGTTTCGTACGCTCGCCCGCACACGCCCATCCCGGCGACGGCCATCCCGGCGACGAGAGTCATAACTCCGGAAGGAAAAGGAACGGAGCTAGCGTCTTGCTATTTATTTTATCAAATGTATCTTTGAATAAACAACAAAAAACCCAAAAAAGCTTTTCGATTGATCCATCTTTGGCAAAGTTATGATCAAAAAACTTCAAAAATGACGCTTTTTTCAGACTTTTGGCCATAACTTGGCCAAAAATAGAGATGGTCCGAAGCTGAATATACCATTCGATAGAGAACATCTCAGGCTTCAAATTGACATATAAATTAATTTAAAAGACTCATTCTTTCCAAAAGAGAAAAGAAATACTAGTGATTAGTCGATTAGTGAGTGGCATACCAAGGTGTATAGTTGTACGTTGTACCCTTGTAATTGTAACTAGAAATTACAAAATCGACGCTAGATATTTGTTTTGAACTTTTGAAGGATTTCTGAATTTGGATAGGAGAAGAGGATCAATGTCGCCAAATTCTCCAAGCGCATCCTCCTCCTCCACCAACTTCGAGTTAAGCACCAATTTGGCGCAACTCCCATACGGACTGTTCTCGCAGCTAGCGCGCCAGCTGGACACCGACGAGCTGTGGCGCATAGTGTTCAACGACTCCGACAAATCCAGCCCCTACAACCTAAGGTTTTACCTGGACCTAATTAAATTGCAGTTTACGTCTATTTCATTAGCACGGAAGAAACAGAGCGCTACAAACGAGTACCGGAACAGGGCGTGCATCTGCTACGCTTGCTGGGTAATCGCGCACAAACTGTCAAAGGTTTGGCTGGGAAGAAAATCAGTAAACAAAAGGGATAAAGAACTCAATGAGAGTCTTAACATGCGCCTTAATATCACAACACCACAGGAGGTGATGTTCTGATTTAAATGAACATCCACTTGAGACTTGATCTTGATGGCTATTTGCATCTTTTAAGCGGGTAAAAATTGCAATTCTGTTGCCAGGCTTTCTGGCACGCCTGCACTCGCTGGCCAAGGTGTTCGGTCCGCGCATGGATATTCCCCAACTGCTGTTGCATCGGCGCTTTTGCGCGGTGATATGGTCGCGGCCGGAGCAAGTCCTAGTGACGGTTGTGGGCGCGGAGAGCGAAGAGCACCTCCGCCTCCAGTGTAAGGCCAGCGCCTTTCCCACACCGCGCTACCAATGGCTGGACGAGGATCGACCCTTGGAGAACGCGGACCAGTCCACACTTGTGATTGTCAGGTTCGAGAATTTGTCCGAAATATGATGAAACAAAAGGGCTGAGCGTTTGAGTGCCAGGGAACTTGGCGACATCTAATTATACGAATCAGCCATGGACTAAACAGCTCTGTCCGTTCGTCCTAGATGCCCTTGCACTGCCCGAAACGTGTTCCGGTGCCGGGTGTGGAACGAGGTGGAAGAGGGCCAAGACTGGTCCGAATTCTATCGAGCGCCGGGCAAACCCTTCCAGTCGGAGCTGCTCTCCGACGTCGTCGACCTGAAATGCTTTGTGCCGCAACAACCCAACAAAAGTAAACAAACTAACTTTGTATTGAATGTGGTTGACTTGTTGAAATGTCTGAACACACATTATCTTCAAAAGCGAATGTGAAAGAGTTGGAAGGTTTGGAAAAGATGAGAAAGGGGGAATAAATGATGACCAAGTGACATACTAGAAGAGAAGAGAACTATAGTTAGAAAATGGAAGAGACGATTTGTGATGAATGGTGATTGATCAGGGAATAGGAGAAATGAGAGAGAAGAAAAGGGAATTTTAGCCTAATGCTAGTATTTTGGGTCCACACATTCAAAAGTGCCTAATTGTTCATTTGATTTTCCCAGACTGCGAACAGTGCAGTCGGGAGCAGATGGAGAGCCTTTGCCGAATGCTGGGCCCTGCCGACGAGGAGGAAGGGACCAACCAAAACGGCCTCGACGAAGTCGGCGATCCGATGTTGACGAGTGAGAATTTGAAAATAGTAAAGGATCGGATTACAATTTACAAATTAAATAAAATACGACCTCTGGGCTTAGAGCCGAATGAAATAAGGGCGATTAAGCGGTGTGCACTGAGGAGCTAGTGGCGGCGGACAAGGTGGCGCTGATCGTCTCCAATCGCACCTACGCGCCGCAAATGGGCAACCTGATCACGCCGCATTGCGACGCGGAAACGCTGGTTTGGGGTAGAAATGAACAAGTGGTCCTAGTTGTTGACAGGCGGAGTGCCTGCAAAAGCTCAACTTCAAGACGGTCACCCTGGGAGACCTGAACCTGGCCGAGATGAAGGCGCTGATCCGCGAGTACCGCAAACTGCTAGGCGAAGGCGTTTACGGTGAGCGGAATTAAAATTGAATTAAATATTATAACATAGTAATTGGTGTAAAAATGATTACGTTTAAGCCGTCTTCTACTTCGTTGGACATGGCTTTGAGGCGCACGGCCAGTGCTATTTGCTGCCGATCGGGGCGCCAGGCGAGAACTACGGACCGAACGATTGTCTCAGCATGGACTGGGTTGACTTGGCACAAATAACAAGCTCCCAAAATGCCACCGTTCTTAGGTGATGGCCCAATTTCGGGGCGTGAGGCCAGCGCTGAATTTGATCCTGTTGGACATTTGCCGCAAGTTCCTGCCGTCCAGTCTGGACGTGTTCAACAAGTACGCGGAGCAGTTCCAACAGGGAGAGGTGCTCGTCAACCGGAACACTATCTATGGTGGGAGTGAACTGCTGAACTGTTGCTGAACAGAGCTTCATTCTCCGCCCAAAGGCTACGCAACCAGCGGCGGGGTGGGCGCCTACGAGGTGAAGGGCGAGATCAACGGGGTGTTCATGAAGTACCTGAAGCGGCGCATCACACAGCCGCTTGCGCTGCTCCCGATGCTCAACAAAGTGTTCAGAGGCAATTTTGCATAAGTTTGTTCGAACAAACTATTATGTATGATGCAGACGTGGAACGGGACAAGAAGGTGTGCGACGTCCAAATCCCGGAGCTGCGCTCCAATCTGACCCAGCCGCGCTCGCTCTGCGATCCGCTGGTGTTCGAGGGCCACACCACCTCCTACGACCACCACACGTTCCACTGGCAGACAATGCACGGTCAGCCGAAATTAAAAAATTGGAGAGATGTTGAAAGAGATAAAAAGGGTGTTTTCGAAATTGACGTAAGATCTCGAAAGACTCGAGACCCCTGGAACCTGGTAGTTGCTAGTCCCAGTGGCAGGACCAAGGGAATAGAGCACCAAATGTTGTCTCTTTGGAAGTGGAAAACATTAATAATTGGTGGTTCTGAAAATCACAGAACTGCCGGTGCCCGTCTATGTGGACTTCCCCGAGTTGGAGCTGCAAGTGACCATCTGGTTCGACTTTTGCGGACGCTTCACCAACAAGGTAAGTAAACAAAGTGATTATGATGACTCATGATTCCCTTTTTCCTCCAGGTGGTGGTGTTCAGCAGTGTCGGCGACTTGCCCGTGGTGGAAGAGAACAGCAAGGCGGACGAGTGTGACGGCGCAAATGGCCACGCCATGGCCTCCACCACGGCCATTCGAGGCGTGCAGTCCGCCCGCGCCACCCAATACCTGGCCTATCTGCGGTTTCCGCCCGAGTTCGAGTGCACCGCGTTCAAGCTGTGCGAGGACGACGAGGAGGGCGTGTCCCTGTCCAGTCTGGTCTCGCAGCTCCAGAAGGCCAAGGCAAGTCAGAGAAATGGGACGGAATCAAGTGTTTGGCATTTTAGGGCGAATTGACTTGCACGGTGGAGCTGAGGAAGGCGCACAATGAGGACGGGAAGAATGTGGTGGTGGCGGTGAGGAAGGGTCAGAAACTGGGCCACGTGCTCATCTCCAAGCTGGGACTGGCAAACAGAATGTGATCAATTATCAACGATCTCCGTCTCATTTTATTCCGGTGAAAATGCATTTAAAAATTAAATAAAATATTTTGTGCAAAGGTTGTGTGGGAGTGAGCAATGTTTCAAAGAAGACAATTTTAAATGTTGTAATAACAAAATAATAAGCAGTAATAATCGTAAAAACAAAAGAGGAAGTTGCATTTGGGAGGTGGGTGGGGGTGAGTGGAAGGGTTAATCATAACATTACATAAAATGCAACTGTTTTGTGGACGGAAACTGTGTGTTTTTATTTCCAAATTTGGCCCTTTTACCCACATTTTCTCCATTGCATTTATAAACGACTCAAATTCTGTGCATTCACCCAAAATGGCCATCATTTCCACTCCCCAACTCTTGTTTTTGCTCTTTTGCCTTGTGGCCCAGAGCAAATGGCTTTCTGGGGGAGTTGATCGACGAAGAGGTGCTAAGCGGGGTGCCGGAGAGGGAGGAATTGCGGAGCATGGTCTGGGAGGTGGACGATGCGTCGGCCCCGCTGGTGGAGGAGCTCAGCAGTTGTTATGGGGCGCCGCCCCCGATGATTCATCCCCAGTTCCAGGTTTGGGTTGGGAGAGTGTCAATTCACCTCCCAATCGCAGAAGTACACTCTCGAGACGAGTGGGGAGGCCAGGGACTGGAGTGGGGAGAACAAGTCGTCGGGGAAGGGGTTCAGCCTCAAAGGCATCGCCAGGGCGTTGAGTCGGAACAGGAGCAAGGAGGTCAAGGCGGACAGGCTGGCGGAGAAGTACCCCGAGTTGGCGGGCCAGTACCGACTGGTGCTGTCGCGTCAATTCCGCGAACAGTTGGCCGAACAAAATGCACAGATCGGCGGCATCCCTGTGCAGAAATTGGCCAAAGAAGTGATGGAAATGAAGGTGTCTTGCTGTTGTACATTCGATTGATGTAATTTTTGATTTCAGAGAAGCAAAAACACCAGCGCCCAAATGGTCGACGATTTGCGAGAGGCAATGGGCGAAATGGCCCGTGAGAGCGGTAATGAAAATGTGCCCAAGATGGAGGGCAAAAGCGATTGGCAACTGTTTAAAATGAGCGCAAAACAGGTCCTGAAGGTGTACAAAGTGAAGGGCGACAAACAAAAATCGGCGGAAGACGCCAGAAAGTTGGTCCAAATTTGGCTGGCTGTCGACCAGAATCTAATTAATTGCCTTTTTAGACAAAAAGTAGCGCCGAAAGAAGCGCCTCGGCCTGTGGTTTGTGCTCGTGCTTGGCATATTGTGTCTCTTGGCCCTGGCCTGCATCCACTTCGGAGTGAAGTGGCTCCACGACAAGAAGCACAAAGGCAGCGGCTGAGAGGGAGAGAGGGGGCATGGAAGCGAAACCGTGAGAGATTATTCCTTGCTTTTCCCAAGTTTGGTTCTATCGATACATATGTATCTGTCAGCCAAAGTCATTTCATGTAAATCATTGAATCAGAGTCTGCGCAGTTCCCGCTCGCACCGTTTCAGCGCCAAAAATGCCGCGTATTTTCTTTCCACAAATCGACGCACTTGCTCGTCCCGTTGCGGCTCCACCACTCGCCCAAATTTGCGCCATCTCCCAACCTATAAATTGGACCATAATGCAATTCTTCTATTCCTCCTATGCGAATAAGTACACTGCAAACCATTTGGGGGGACGCCTCGCGCACCGATTCGAACATTTCGCCGGCCACTGCGCCGACTAGGGCAGCGCCCAACAGCACCGGCTCCAAACAGTGCGGAATGAACAGTCGCTTCTGCGTGAAGTCCGCCACTAGGCGCAGCAGCAGCTCATTCCGGACCATTCCGCCGCACACCACGATCTCCTCGAATTTGGCTCCGTCCATGTCCATGTTAGCCTCGATTGCGACTGCAAGGCGAAATATCGGCAAGAAAAATTGGAATAAGATTGATTAAACAATTTGTAGCCCAAACTCAAAAGGGTTCCCAAATTCCCCCGTTCATTTCGCAATTTAGTTTTGGCTAGTCCAGCATAAGTTTAAATCACACCCCTCACCCAATATTTCGTTGAGTCCACAGCATAGGCCCATCATCGTGGCGACGGTCCACTCTACCAGTCCTCCCTCCCCGTCGCTGCCGTCGTCCATGCGGAGTCCGGCAACTGCACCGGTCGCCCAAGGGTCGGCATTGGGCGAGCGATTGCCCAGGAATCCGGGCAAAATGTGCAGGCTTGCACCAAACAAAGTGGAACAGGCGCCCATAGAACCTGCTGCCTCGATGGCTTTGGCCTAAACTTGATTCAATTCTGAGCTCAATGCAACCGCCTCCTCCCTCACTTCGATGTGTTCCAACATTTCAGCTTTGGTCTCAAATTGCGCTTTCATTTTGCCGTAGAACGGGTGCAACCGGAGCGAGTGGAGTAGCGCACTGCCGAAGGCGGACATACCGCCCTCGTTCAGCCACAAATTCGGCCACACAACTCCGTGATAGGGGCCTAAAGTGGCAGTTTGAGTTAACGGGCAAATGAATATAAATTTTGGCATAAAATAAGTGCACCCCAAACGCCGTCGATGTAGACGGGCTCAGGGGTCAGATTCAGCGTGCACACGGAGGTGCCCAGGATGGCGGCGATCTGCTCCTGTCCTCCCAGCAGAGAGCCCAGCGCCCCCGAATGGGCGTCGATCAGCCCCGTGCCCACGGCGGTGCCCTCGGCCAGTCCCAGTTCAGAGGCCGCTTTGGCCGTCAGCCCGCCACCAATTGGAGAGCCAATCTCGCGTACTGATGTGCCGCCTATTCGCTCAAATTGTGCTTCAGCCAAATCGCCGAGTCCAACTGCGCGGAAGTAGCCGTCGTCCCAGCTGCGCTCGTGCCCCAGATAGGTCCACTTGCAGGTCACTGTGCACATCTGGCGGAGCATTTTTGAACATTTCTGCACAATCAAGGTGTCCGAAGTCGCTACCGATCTGTCGGTGCTTCCGGTTGCCCTCCAGGTGCAGAAGTCGGCCAAATCGAAGAAGTGTGCCGCTTGGGCGTAGGCACTGGGCAGACGCTCCTTCAGCCAGAGCAGCTTTGGCGTCTGCATTTCTGGCGAGATGCGGGAGCCTACATGGCGCAGCACATCGTGGCTGATTGCGTTTATGCGGTCCGCTTGTTCCTGCAAATACAAATGTGTACAATCTATATACAATTTATGTGTTGTTCTTTATCTGCCAGATCTGAACTGATCCCTATCCTTTTGGACATTTGTTCCCATATCCCGTTTAGCGCCTACCGCTGCCCTCTGGTCCATCCAGACGATCACGTTCCGCACCGATTCAGGGTCCGTTTGTTCGCTAACCGCGACTGGATTGCCCGCCTTATCGATGACGGCCATCGAGCAAGTGGCGCAGAAGCCGATGCCGGTCACATCCTCTGCCGCCACCTCCCCCTCCTGGAGCAGTTCTCGCACAGCCGCACAAATGGCCGTCCAAATTTGGTCGGAGCTCTGCTCAACAAGGCCATTCGGAGTGTACCTGACAAATTGCGTATTTCAATTGGAAACAAAAAATTGTGTGAATCCTGGATTTTGAAATTCTCGATTTACTAATATATTTGTGTGAGTTTGGTTAAGTATTTGCCAAGTTTTGACGGGGCGTCGGGCCACCGCCAGCAGCAGGCCCTGTCCGCTGAACAGACCCGCCCGCGCACTCTCGGTGCCCACGTCCACGCCAATCACCAGGGAAGAGGGCCCCCCATTCCGGGAAGAGATTGAAGAGGCCTCCTCCTCCTCCTCGTCCGGCGTCGAATCCATTTGGGCAATGCGAAAGAAATGCGAGAAATGGCTCTGTTTAATCGAATGGGGAGGCGAAGGACAAAATAAAAATACATATGAGGTACTACATATTTATTGTGTCTTCGCTTCTGCGTCCGCCGCCAATCTATCACGCAATCGCAAACCATTTTCAGCGACACAGGAGGAGCAGACACAGCGACTGATAAAGAAGCGAAATGCAGAAAACAAGGGGTGAATGGGTGAAAAACAAACTTTTGGCTTGGATAGAGCACATATCTTTTTGCATATTTTTATTTTCATTTCAACAGAAGAATAAGAAAGAAACGGAGCAAGACAAGTCGGCGCAGCCAAGTCGGCGCACGACAAGTCGGCGCAGACAAGTCGGCGCAAATGGGCAGCGCACAATTATGGAGGAAAGGGGCTTTAAGCCAAAATAGCCCACTCGGCTACAAGTTAGGCTTAGACATAAGCTATAAGCTTAAGCTAAGCAAAGCATAAGCTTAAGCTAGCCTAGGCTAAGTGCCCATTTGCGCCGACTTGTCGCGGCGCCGACATGGCAGCGCCGACTAGTCCTTTGCGCCGACTTGTCTGCGCCGACGTGTCGTGCGCCGACTTGGCTGCGCCGACTTGGCTGCGCCGACTTGTCGCGCACTGGAAAGAAACGAGAACATTGAATCGATAAACATCAGTGATTTACGCGAGTTTTGCCTTTGTTGTGGGCGTCATTCTCCTTTGTTTGCCTTATATTTAGGCTTCCCCATGTCTTTTTGCCAATATACTCTAATCGAACAAACCAATTTGTGGCCAACAAAATACATAACTTTTACTAAAAAAGGTAAAAAACCTTAAGAATTTTATTAATACATCTTTTAGATATTTTTTAAGGATTTATTCAATCCCATGTCCCAAATTGCACTCCTCCTCTTAGTCATCTTTGCGCTCTCTGTTTGTATGCCCCCCAATGTGGAGGCTGGTCCCAGCGGCTATTTCAATTACTATTGTGGGCCAATTAAATAATTTGCATAATTCAAGTACACCGCACTTCTCAAGGGACACTGAGCGACGCCCAAAAAACGGCGATGAGTGACGAGTGCAAGGGAGTGCCGGTCGAGAACTGCTACGGCTACACGGTGCCGGAGGCAGGGAAATGGAAGGGCGAGAAGGTGGACAGGGATGTGCACAAGTTGCTGGGCGAGACGAAGGGCGGCAAGAAAATCTCCATTCACTTCAAGTGCATTGTCAATGTGCGCGATTGCGTGGTGGACAAGGGCTCGGTGCGCATTGCAAAAATCAGAGGCATCTGAACGGGTTCGAATTCTGAACTTTTCAAACATTCCGGATGAAATTCATTGTTTTTGTGCACTTTTTTCATTACCCATCTGAGACTTCTAGTTTCTAGTTTCACTTTTCTCACTCGGTCAAATCAACAGTCCCAGAGCTGTTTGAATCCGTTCGGGAACTTGTCCTCAAAGTGCTCTCTGTCCGTGAAGACCGTCATGTAGGTCACCAGACATCGGTTCTTCGCCGCCACTTGCACCAGCACTCCCACCAGGTGGATCAGTTCTGCGTATCTTCTCACCCCTTCCTCGTTGCCCCTCTCCGCACGCAACATCCCCATCAGAACGGCGGCCAGTCTCTCGGACTCCTCTTGCAGAATGAGCTGTGCCTGCCGCGAAAGGCCAGGAGCGGCTGAATCCATTGGGATTGCTTTTCGGGGTGTGTCAAAAGGACCGGGATGGGCCACCACGATTGCCCTGAGCAGCAAATATTCCTCTTCCCGCAGCTGAACCCGATTGAACGGCTCCATCGGCCTCCAGAATATTCGCTCCATCAATCCTTATACACTCAAACAATGATCAATTTGTTTTTTAATTTCCACTTGCTCACATCCGATTTGCGCGGTAATATTGGTTTTTGCGCATGAAGTGCAGAGGACTGCCGCCGTTGTGGTCTAGGGCGACGGCGGAATTGCGCAGATGGGAGCGGTAGAACTGGCCGAAGTGGTGGAGGGGCAGTCCGACGTAGCGCAGCAGGCTCAACTGGCGGCGAACAAAATCGAATTGTTTCGGCAATATTTTGAGTACCCGATCTTCGGGGTCCAATCGGCCCACAATGGGGGCCATTCGGAAGAATTCGATTGCCTCGACAAATTCTTGTAGGTTCAGTTTGTGGGCAAATAGGGGCTTGGAGGGAATTGTGGCGGAAGACAGCTCAATCGGTGTGTAAGGGAACAGTGCCTTGAAATGAATTAATCTAAAAATAAATTTTTAATTGTTGTTTTCACCGTGAATTTGTCGAAATTGCACATAATGTTCTGGCCGAACTGAAGCAGTTCTTTGAGAGAACCGAACTGCTCGAGAAAGCCCTCCCTGAAGGCCAGATGCGTCCCCAGGAAGAGTTTGGACCTGCTCTCCACAAACCGCAGGTGGCCTAGCACCGGACAGATGCCCACCTCAGCGGCTGGAGCAATTCGGGGGATCCCGGATTTGACCTGGGTTCGAGAGCATTTCTACATATTGAACTATTGCCTTTGTCTCTTTCCCTTGCCTGTTCCCTGCGCCCATTCAGCAGTTCGCGGAATGCCCTCTCCCCGGGGCCCAGCTCCCTCCCATACAGCGACCAACAGCTCATGCCCTCAACCAGGCACTTGTCCAGACGACAGCCACGGCACTTGGCCTTTTCTGAATTTGCGTAATATGTACAAACAATTCCACTCCGATTGGTTAGTTCCCACTCACTCTCTTTCAGCTCACAGTTTCCCTCTCCTGCACACTGGTACAGTTTCTGGCTGATAACGGTCCGTCGGAAAAACTGTTTGCACGCTGAAAGAAGCTAAAAGAATCAATCGGAAATTGGGAATTACCGTCACACGCGGTCACATTGTAGTGGTTGAGTTTGCAGGGTGCTCCGCAAACCACACATTGCTGCTCGCCATCTCTTTTGTCTCGCTTATGTTGTTCCATCTAAAAAATCGGTTGAAATTTTAGTAAATTACTCCCCCACTGGGAATATTTGCGGCTCAATAAAATGCGAATGAGCCCTTTAATATTCATTGTTTTCCCAAAAATCGATATCTGATAGATCAACTCAACATCGGATGAACAAAATGGGACTGAACTGAACGCCTTTGCACGGGATCGAACGCATTTGGACTCTGTTTGTGTTCATTTATTGTGCGATCCAAATACTTATTATCATTTTGGTTGGATTGAGATAAATTCGTTAAAATTTCAAATTTAGTTTTTGCCCATTCCATAATTCCTTTCTTTCCAATTAATTATCTGTTTGGATTCAGATGCCTTCTGATGACTGTTTATACAAACTGTCGCCATTTCCAGAATAATCGTTTTGTTTGTCAATGTCAAAAATTCAGACTCTTTCCATCAACGCTGAATACTTCTTCTTCAGCCAATTGCAGCCGGACGAGTGGACACAGCTAGTCCTTGTTATCCCATCCGGGGGACCAGCAGCCGTACTCCTTGTTGTTCGCCTTGTCGTCGCCGCAGCAGTCCTCGCACTCTGCAACGAAAAAAATGGCGAATCAATCCGTCCACCCAATCCTCTGACCTTTGACTTCGGTGCCCTTTTGGCCGCCGATTTTCTCTTCCTCTGGCTTCTGGTGCCCCTCGGCAATGCGAATTTGGTGAGGACTCCCAGCCACCAAATTGAACGAGAGCAACAGAATCACGAAAAACGCCAAAAAATGGGCACTTTTGAAGGCGTTCATTTCGCAAAGATAATACTTTCGGATTGAGGGGGGGGGGGGGTTTCTGGGATATTTGGGAGAGTGGCTCTGAATGAATCCTCTGGGCGATTCAGCGCTTTTATGCGGCTGCCGATTTGAGGGTGGATGTGAAATATCAAGTGATGCGCAGATTGTTTATTTTTACGATTTCGCCTATTAAGGGGAATAATATTTCCGGAGTAATTTGTGGGCGGCGAACAAACAGAAAGGGCAAACACTTCTATTTGTTTTCAATTTTCATTCGATTGCTGTTTTGGCCATGTTCATTTTGCCAAATATTTCGTTTGTTTTATACGTTTATAGATTTATGCTCGTATTGCCCTTATTGTTCAAGGAAAATGGGCCTTGTTGTGTTCGGGTTTGGGGTTGGTTTTGGGGTAGGTCGCTGGTTGGGAACCCGAAACACAAACTAACTTTATGCTCTCCAAGAAATCTCTCCAATAACGAAATACGAGTTAATATATAGTGACAGCTATCACTCATCATCAAACGATCAAACTTAGGCCGACAAAGGAATGGGGAAATTGATAAAATGATAAGAACTGGTGGTGGACCGACAAAGGTGGGATTATGAGTAGGAGGCAGCGATAGCGAATACGACGGCACCTCTCTTTACTTCGGCTGGGACCAAGGCAGAGCTGAATACGGCAGGCCTTTTTATCGATTCTTGCAAAACATAAAAAATAGCCCCCAATTTTGCAATAATTCAGATCCACATACAAAGCAAATATAATTTATGCGGACAATTATATATTTTACAAGGATTGCACTCTTTTTCAACATTAATAAGGTTACATTTTTGCAACAAAGTTGGCCAACCAAAAATCACTTTTAGGGAATGCCGTCACTTGACGAGTGTGTTTATCATTCCACTCTGCTGCAGGGCAAAGTGCTGCTGCGGCTGCTGAGGAGTTACCATTTTCGGAGTGGGGTCCACCTTTCGGCCGAAGCATTTGCGGAAAGCAGAACGATATTCGGAGCTGAGGGGGAGGAAACTCATGTTTGTGTGATGTGAATTTAATTTAAAATGCCTGCTGAGGAAGAGGACTGGGGCGATGCTGCTGAAGGCGAAATTGTACACGTAGATGGAGGGCCCCATCAGGTACTGGGCGGTCAGGGGGTCGCTCAGGACTCCGCTCTGCTGGTAGACGCCGATCAGGCTAAACACAACGGTGTTCTGAAAAGACTGTATTATTAGTGGGAGGTTGAGCATTGAATCTTGACCAAAATGAAGCAGAACAACGAAATACCCATCAGAATGCTCAGCGATTTGACCAACTTTTGTTTCGCATCTGAAAATGGAAACTCTCTCATATCCACTGATTGATCTTATTTTTATGAATTTGTGATACTGTAGACTTTTACAGATTTTATTATTGATCCACTGAGTGTCGGTATTCCGCCCAGATCAACTCCGGATCGAGATTGAACGCATATTGCGCTTTAATTTATCCACCACTGCTATTCACAAATGGTTTCCAAAATTTACTCGAGTTCTTCTTGAAGCAAAATATGAGCCAGATCAGTGCGTAGCAGGCGAATTCCACGACCCAGGCGAGCAGAGTCTCGGTTTGGATGTAGACCGCCAGCTCAGGGGGACTCAAAATGTCCAGCACTGTGCACGTGACCGGCCTGGAGAAGCATTCCGTTGGGTGGGTTGGCGGAATTCCCCGTTTGGAAATTCCACCTGTTCGGATTTGAGCGCACAATGGAACTCACCAGGAACTGGTCCGCCACCATCTTCACTGTCGCGACCACAATCAGCGCTTTGAAAGTCGCCTCACTCCGATTTTTGTGCCTGAAATTGAAGCTAAAGACTTACATATGCTCCCAAAAATTGCCACCAAAAGGGGAAGAGCACGGAGAGGAGGCGCTCGATGGCGATGAGTGTCTGGCAGGAGAGGCCGATGTCGGCCCCGATGGCGGACGGCAGCTGGATGTAGTAGCACGAGAGCAGGGGAATGTGGTTGAGGCGGGAGACGAGCACAACGAACTTGACGAGGCCCCCGCCCAGGAGGAGCGCAGACGCGAACGCGTAGACGGCGATCAGCTTGTTGCAGTGGCCGTGCAGCGATTTGGTCCTGACCGTCACGTACACCAGACTGGCGTTCAGCACAACGCCAGTCGCACACAGGAGGGCTAGTCCCGCGTAGAGCCCCACAAACGGAGCTGGAAAGCCGGTGGCGCTGAAGCGCGAGTAGAGCTGTGAGTGATGGATTGAAACGATGGATGGGACCCCTAATTCTATCTACACTTCCGTTTTGTCAAATTTCTGCCCGATACTTGAATGGCCGTTGTTTTTTGCCCAGACCCATGACCGGTTTCAGGAAGGTCCACAAAACGGAAAAAGCACGATGACAGAGATCATGTTTATGATAACGCACCGAATACTCTGCGCTGGCGTTGTCCATTTTGGGCGCTTTTCTTGCTCGAACTGATGGTAGGTACTCTGTTGCGCAATCTGAATTTTCATTTTAAATTGGCAATTATTTAGTATATACTAGTCTCATTTATAATGTAAAAATCATTCAGATTAATCGGTCCAGATTTGTAAGAGTTATTCAATTTCGATTCAAATGAATTTTGATATAATTGTTTATCCTTTTTCAAGTGAATTTTGTACCATTTGAATGCATTCGGGTAATGGCCCTGTTCACACAAAATGCCAACCCAGGGAAAGGCAAATGCGCGTGCATTAATTATTGTGCTAGTGCGTGAAGAAAAAGTTCGCGCTTCAATTTTTGTGCTCAATTCTTGGAATGTGCCATTTGTGCCGTTTAATTTGTAGGTCCATCCCGTCAATTGCATGCCGACCAGAGCTGAAATCGCATATTTGAAACTATTTAATTGCGTGTGGTTTAATATTCAGAATTGAAAATTGGAAAATATATTTAAATTATCGCAAATAGGTGGTACTGAATACTGATTCCCCTCGTTCTCTTCTCTCTCTCTGGTGCTGGTTGTGCTGTTGGTCAGCGAACAAGGGTTGTTTGTCGCCGCATGCGCCGGGTACAGCTTCCCCAGGTGCATCGCTAATCAAATGGAAACAAACATCCATCCTGCAGAAAGGACCGAAAATAAAACAGTGAAGAGTGAACAGAATTTTGCATAAATTGTTGTTTGTTTATTTGGTATTTGTGCCCCCTTTGGAAGTAGAGATGACACTTTGAATCCATCAGTCCAACCAAATAATGTCCCAATTCCTCCAATTTTCTCTCATTTTTCGAGGCCAATGACAAGAAATGAGGATTTCGTTTGAAATGAATCGCTCGTAAACAAATAATAATAAATCGAATGCAAATCGGAACGGATATTAATAATGAAGTTTAAATTCTAATCCATCTGTCTGACATGAGGGGCGCCAATCAGTGGGGAATGTGAGATTGAGAAATGTGTTTTAGGTGGAGAAATGGTGGTAATATTATTTCATTTTCGTATATTTTCCGAGTCCACATCCAAATCAATTCCCACTCCAAAAATATCGCATTTTGTGTGTCCAGCTTGTCCGTTTCCCGTCTCCTGAATTCCTTCCAGTGGCCTCCGCGTTCACTTTGCAATTTACGCATTTCCAAATGCGCACTTTGTCCGTCATGTGAATTCCCAAACAGATAAGCACACAATGAATTCGAAGTCCAAAGTGATCGCTCTGTGAGGGGAGTGACTGTCCTTATCAGTTCCAATTTCAACTTAAATTCTGGAAAATGTTTAGTTTCGACAGAAAAACTGAGCAGAACCTTTAGCAACAAAAGAAACCAACGTCCCATTTAAATGAAGAATGTTATTTATTTTACAAATATTTGAATAATATTTCCACTTTTGAATGACATTCAAATTTCGGACTCTGATTCCCCCCCACTTTAGTACTATAATTTGGCCGTTCATTCACATATTTCCCCCTTTCCCAATTCCCACTGAATATTCTCATTCAAATTTTGGTTTGTTCAACTGTCCCGATTCCAATTTCCAATTTCTCTCTTTTCCATTGCGCCATATTGATCCGAGTCAATTGAATTTCTTTTTGCAGCAAATTGGCCGACTCAATTCCCCCTCAAAGCAGTTTCTGACCGCGGAAACGAACAGCCAACTCTCCGGAATTGCCAATTCTGCGACACACAAATGGGCGTTCCCTACCAGAATGGCCTTCCCACGAACGGAGCAACCGAGTCGCCAACACACGGTCTCAATAAACAATAAACACATTTGCGAATGAATTCAAAAATCACAAAAAATTGGACCTGTAACTGTAATGAAGTAATAACAATCACTAATCAGTGATCAGTGACCACCCAATTCTCGACTTTTGCAGAGAATCGGATCACCATCCCGCCGCTGTGGCACTTCACCGATCCGTATCTGAGCACGGGCGGGACCACTCCGCCGGACGGGAAATCGGTGATTGTGGCCGAATCGGAGAAGCGGAAACCCGTCAAAATAGTCATCATCTGGGCCTACCTAAGCGCCCCGTTCCTGCTTTTCGCGATCATGGTGCTGCTCTACTACTGCACGGAACAGTGCGCCGGATGGTGCCCCGACTCGTGAACGGACGGATGGGAGAAATTTGCATAATATTTAACTCGCGCATTCCAATACATTTACCCTTGTGCCTCAAATGAATAAACAGCAACGGCAAAAAAAGACAACACTGTTTGGATTTTGATAGGGAAGGGAAAAACAAGTGACCGTTATGACTCAATGCATAATCTCTTGTTCTGGAAATGTGAGACATCATACGAGTGATCTCTGTAGTCAGAAATATTGTAAAAGAGGGAAAATGGGAACTCCAAATGTTCAAATGGGCACAAAGGAGGGAGCGGCTGCACAATAAAATATGATGCTCTCTGGCAAAAATCTTCGGCCGTTTCACATCTTATTGCGATAAAAACGGCGGACATTTCGTTTTAATATGTGTGGACACAATACGGAGGTGGGAACATTGGCGGCTACTGGAATTTGCATAGTGGACGGTAAAAAATTGAAAAACTCAACATTATAGTAAATAGTAAATACGATAATTCAAAGTTTCAAACCTTCATTCAAACTTCAGTTGCGCAAAAGGAAACACCACCAACCCTAATAAAGCAGACGTCCTGCAAACGGTCGCGGCCTTCCACCAAAATTACGATCATTTGTGCGTTTCTGTGCGCTCCGCTGATTCTGTTCGCGGTGATGCTGTACAGGTACTACTTCCTGCAGACCTGTGAAGGATGGTGTCCAGAGGATTGAATCAAAAAATCGCACAAATGTGAATACATGGTGCTGGTTTCTAATAATTATTATTATGACCCTCAAGTCCAAATGAACGTTTGATCGTGGCCATGCTGGTGTGGTGCACCAGAAAAACCAATGCCAAGATGATATTGGTTTTGATCAAGTGATCATGAATTCATGAACATCTTGTTTTTGTACCCTAAGTAACTTATAACTCTTATAATTAATAAATTAATAATCATTATTCATTAATCAATTAATCATACAATGTACTACCTAATTCCATTGACTATGTGTATGTATGGGGTATGGGACATTTGCGCGCCGCCAATTGCGCGCCGTCCATTTGCGCGCGGGGGTCATTTGCGCGCCAACTTAAAATCGCTTAAAACCGTGTTGAATCGATTTCGTTCTTTAAGCTTAAGCTAAGCTAAGTTTTTTGGGCTTAGACATAGGCTAAGCTTACCTAAGCTAAGCTAAGCTTGCTTTGGCTTAAGCTAAAAAATCCCCCTTGGCTACACTTTGGGCTTAGACGCCTAAGCTAAGCTTGCTTTGGCTTAAGCTAAAAAATCCCCCTTGGCTACACTTTGGGCTTAGACGCCTAAGCTAAGCTTGCTTTGGCTTAAGCTAAAAAATCCCCCTTGGCTACACTTTGGGCTAAGACGCCTAAGCTAAGCTTGCTTTGGCTTAAGCTAAAAAATCCCCCTTGGCTACACTTTGGGCTAAGACGCCTAAGCTAAGCTTGCTTTGGCTTAAGCTAAAAAATTCCCCTTGGCTACACTTTGGGCTTAGACGTAGGCTAAACTTAAGCTAAGCTTGGCTTAAAAATAGGTACTGGCGCGCAAATGACCCCGCGCGCAAATGGCGGCGCGCAAATGACCCCAACTCGTATGTATGTATTACCGGTGATGCATGTTCTAATTCTGGTGCTGGCGCGTGTGTAAGTGTTGGGGAACCAACAAAGAATGAATGGGGAGAATTGATTTCGAGAGAAAGCAGCACAAACCACAAAATAGGGAGTGAGCAGTGAGGATTGTCGGTCGGTACTCCCAAACGGCCTTTACTCCCAAACGGCCGTTCCTCCCAAGAGGTCTTTACTCCCAAAAAACGGCCGTTCCTCCCAACAATCATTCAATGACAGCTGTA